>JACXVL010000366.1:0-67195 GCA_014898675.1 Athelia sp. TMB
TAGATCGTAACTTCGAAAATCTTTTCAACCATTATTCGGATCGCTGGGAAACGATTACCATCAGCGGCGGAGGGTTCATCGCAGACGTGACAGCCATATCATTGCTCAGATTTCCTAACATCCGCTCCCTCGATATCGATCTGTACCCAGCCAAACATGGCGACCTGCATGCCCCTCGATTCAAAGCAATGCCCTTTTCAGGATCGCATACCAAGATCACCCACATGCGCATCAACTTACGCGTCCTGCAGCGGAAGTGGATGATACTACCCCTTTCTGTCACCCACCTTGCCCTGACTCATGTCCACTTGTCTCCAAATGATGAAGATCTCGGGATTATAAACGAGGGATTGGGGGAGAACTGCGCACTCCAGTACCTCCAACTATCTTTTTCAGGATGCTCTCGTGATACCTCACTCCACGATCATACAATCGCAATGCATAGTCTGCGTGTGCTGGTCGTTACCGGGGTTCCAGGCAACGAAGTTCATTCTATCCTATCAATATTCATCGCGCCTGTCATGCACACTTTGTCCATCACACTTGGATGTCCCTATCCTCTGTGCGCCCTGCCTCCAAATCCTGCTCGTTTGAATGCACAGTTTCAGTCCCTTCGCAAGCTCATTCTCGGTGTTGAAGAGTTACTCTGGCGCACTCAAACTGCGACGGTCACTGCCCTCATATACAACCTTGGATATGCCCTCCCCCAAGTCACCGCTCTCCACACTGATGCCCCAGTGCGCGATCTCATCAATGGATTGCTTACTATCTCTAAGGAGGATATCCAAGACTGTGGTTTTCTTCCTGTCCCAGCGGGGGCACAGGCTGCCACCACATTACCTGCCTCGTTCATAAATCTCCAACACCTCTCCTTGGGTCAGCTTCTAGATGACGCCAGCAGGCGGGGCTTTAAAGCCATCGCTGATCTGTTCGCCTCGTTTGACATTCCCTCCGGCACACTCGCCCAAGATGAGACCCGAAGGAACGCCTTCGAAGTGGCTACTATGGTGGCATTCGGGCAACAACGAACCCACACGGAAACCCTACCTATCCGCAAACTATCTTTAGATTTTACCAGGCTCGTCCACTGGGAGACAGACCTGAAACAGCTTCGCCAGGAGTTTGCTGAAGTAGGCGATCTCTATTATGATCAGGTGGTGGATGAAAAGGGACAGGGCGTCATGGTACCATTCGGATGCTCTCGTGATCCTTACTTACCTCTATAGTGAAAATATGACAGTATTCACTCATTACCGCGCCCCTGAGCCCCCACAAATGAGACCCCCCACCTAAAGAAGCTGGACACGATGCAGAAGCCAGGGCTTGAATATGTTACTACATCCGCGCTACCTAAGGACCAGAGCTGCTGCAGCTTCGCGTCACATCTTTGAATCTTGGAATGCCGTGAACGCAACGAAGTACTAAGTTCTAGGAATCCGTAAGTGTTTCAAATGCTCTGCTCGGCCTCTTTCGTACACTGACTCGAGTAAGTTGCCGTCACTGAGTTTCGCGACTCGCCGACTGCTATTCTATGGAATGGTATAAATATCAATCCTATCAATCGGTCGGAGGGAAACCACCAACCCTTCCATAGTCCTTTCTGGATCCATGCTCCACAAGATGAACCCAAACACTGATGCCCCCAATGCGAGTCCTCCAATCGACCCTCAGGCTGTGGTCAGGTTTTCAGCTGCTAGTGAGTCCCAACCCCGGCGTTTTAATGTTCCCAGCATGGTGGTAAGATCATGAGCTCAAAATCCAGCTCAAACCCGTTGATTTGTACATCTACTGTGATAGGATCCCGTCGGTACTCTCTTAGAGCTTGCTCGGTCAGTGAACGATACTGAACTTGCTCGTGAGGTACGCTTGGCATTTGAGATCTGCCATCACTTTTGAGACGAGACTCTGACCTGCTTTTCTTCAACTTCAGGCACTCCAACGTTTCCTTCAAGCGGAAGGTATCGTTTTCGCCATACAGCTTTCTGTGCAGTGGCAATACAGAAATACTGGTGCCTGGGATGTATTTCGGGAGCATGAGCTAAGATTGTAGTCCCTCCGGAGGGAGCAGCTCCGTGTCATTCATTCCCTGCTCGCCCAGAGATTACATTTCCAGAGGCGCCGAGATAGTCAATATTACCTTGTAGCCGATCAGCCCTCGCAGAGTTCATTGGCAGAGGTATCACCTCCATACAATGAACTGGATTCCAGAATTTGCCAGATTTGTGCATCGGAGGTGTGTACTTCGCGGTTTCAAACTAAAGCCATTGAAGCTGACTGTCTCGGGTCATTCTAGCGTTCTGTTCAGTGATAGAGCCTGGACTCTCAAGATAGCCGCTCCAAGCATCTGTGCCAAACATTTGCCAATGGCAGGAACACTGGGGAGCGGCATTGATAGATATCTTAGTCCCTTCAGCTCGTTTAACCAGCCAATTTTATAAGCCTTCCATTTGCACTAAAATTCGGACAACGTGAGCCTTAAAGTGCATAAAAAAGTGCACGATCTGTGAGACACGGTGCTGGATCACGATTCCTGTAATAGAATTGTTATATGAGGCTAGTAGCCCCCGAATACTACGACGCCAACTTGAAGCTTCATACACCAACTCCAGGTCGCCTTGACAGCGCCAGCCTCTGGAACTCATCTCTCGTACTAAATTCAAATAAAACTCGTACGCATTGCCTCAATGACTCAACTTGCTAGGTTTCATCTGGGGAAGCCGAGGATCTTTGGTATTTCGTGATGCTACTGTGCATAACTCAGCAATAACCTCGCCGGCACCGAACTTCGTGATCTAAATTCCAGCCGTGATGCGGCTGCGCAATGCCGCAAGTTGTGCCCCTGGATTTGAATAGTATAAATCTAATCATGGCCAAGGACTGAAAAGCGCTATCGCTCACCTAACATGATATCCCATTCATCTGGAATCGCGACTCAGCCAAGCTCTCCTGTCTTTTCTATCGCATATGTTATTCAAGATATCCCACAGACATCCACAGACTTGGAGCAAGATCCCAAGGAAGGCTCGCCGTTCATTGCGAACGACTGTTCTCCGTACTTTGGCTCAGCCAAAGAGCATCTGGAATTCTTGAAGAGGCACGGATATCCACTGTTACCGAGCGCGGTCGGTCAGCAATATCTTTCGCCTCAGAGTCCCAGCCCTTGCACGAAGCTGTCAATGAGGCAGCGTGCAATTAAGCGATTGCCACCAGTGCAGGTGCAATTTTCGTTTTTACTACTTATGAATATGTGCGCCGTCGCTAACAATTATGAAGGCAGGCGCCCTCGGGATGGATGCTTCACCAAAAGGTCGAAAGCGCATATTGGTTGATAGCGTGACTGCGAGCAACAGACCTGAAACCCGTGCCTATAAGCGTCTACGGCTTCAGAAACCACCGAGCCAAATGATGCCAGTGAGACTTTCAGCGGTTAGGAAGCGAGATGTCGAGCTGAAGGCGGAGCTGCAGAATCTCGAGGATACCCGAGCCCTGCGCAAAGAGGTTGAGGGGTTGACAAGGAGAAGCCGCGGTTTAGAACAACCAAAGTAGACGCGTGGCAATTACGAACCGGCCCGGGGGCCAATAGCATCCACTTGGACTTATATATGTCGGAGTACCTTCGAGGTCGTCAGTTCGAATATCGCGCCAGCCATCTATATCTGACTCACAAAATATACCGTCAAGCTCAGAGTCCGGCCCCGAGTCCCAACCTTGCCTTTCATCTTGCCTACCCTTCACTGTACGCTGGGATTCCTCATGCTATACAATTTATTACTTGCTGCAAACTAGAGGATTAAGAGCACAGTAGGTATCGATCAAGGCGCAGCAGTTCCGGTATCAGTGATGTGTCAGCTTGCACTACTGAAACAGACTAGTCTCCCGTAGTCATCCCATAAGGTGTGAAGACAATCGTTCACCTTCAAGTTGTACCTCTACCATCGACTTGGGCTTCGGATCGATGTCATAGCTCCGGGGTCCATTGATACAATTCTTGATCTAGAAACTGCTGCTTCTGAACTTTCAGCCTTGGGAACTGGCCCTCCTGACACAATGCTCGCAAAGTGACATATCCTCCGCCTTAGGCTGCACGACGTACTACCCAATCCGGCGGGAAAAGACCACTGCGCTCTGACAGCTGATTTATTTCATGCAACCGATACTAAATCAAGTCTCACGGTGCGCTAGTGTTCCATAGTTCAAACAAAGGGGGCTGGTTGCAGAGTGACAGCATGGCATAGCCATTTTGTGAGTCGTTGCTGCTTTGGTTGGTTGATATAGCTGCGCAAGGATATTAAAAAGGTTGAATGCTGCTTGTGGAGTGCCATAAGCTGGATCTTGTATCTGCGGAGTGACAAATCGATGCCTTCGGAGCGAGTCATCAATGCTCACTTTCGGTGAGTTTATGAAGAGATCGTCTATCTATGACTATACGCTGATTGATCCGGCAGAACTAGCTGCGGAGCTTGCAGCCAACCACATAGTACTTATAGAGCCACCAGTGGATTTTAGCTACTGCCAGTTTGCCACTTGTATCCCCTCGCATCCGCACACCAGCTTCCTTCAGCATGCCTACAGACGAGAACCAGTCACCCAGCGCCATCTCTTCCACACCATCTCTCGAGAAACGGAAATCTGACTCTGCAGCATTGACTTGGTGCCCTAGGAAAAAACCGTACGTGAAAGTAACTTCAATTCATTACTCGGAATAACACACTTAGTACTGTTTTGCAGACGCATGACAGATCCTCTAGTTCACTACGGCAGGCACTTTGGACGCACGGTACACACCTTGTGTACTGTTGGTGCCATATTGAACAACGGATTAATACGCATGAACGACGAAGACGATCAACCCGATGAAGACTATCTCCCAGAGCACGTTTAATCGATCGAATCTCACCAAATCCTACTGATATGGTATTCTAGGGAGCGACACTGCTTTTCTGTTTTCTGTTCACTGGTAGAGTTGATTCCAGACCTGAAAAAACGACTGAGCGAGTCATCAGCTGAAGACGTTTTGCACATCGGCAGTTTGGTCAGCATTATGAGTTCTTATATACTACCCGCTGATCATACAGATCCTCTAGATACAAAAAGGAATTTCATGTGCACGGTCGGACGACACCAGAGGCTTGAAAGGCGCAATTCTCGACTGGATCGTGCCTCGAAGCGAAGTAATGAATCCGCCTCTGTATCGCAATGTGAAACATGATCGAGGATTTCATCACGACCGTACCGGGTTTCTCCTTTGCCCTGCAGAGTACGATTGGTCCGACCCAGTGTCTGCGTATTCATTGTCTCGTTTGCATGTTGGAAGTTTAATTTTTGATACAGTGTCAAAGAGAAGCTGCGCAGCGGGGAGCTAGCTTTTTCGGGAGATCTGTGGCCCACGTTTCTCTACGAAGGCTACGAAGCAGATCCGAAAGATCTGTGGATTGGCCTGTTCCGCAGTGCTATATTGGTCACGGTGTGTTCCTTCCTCAAATTCAAACATAGATTACGGAAGTGCTTCATTTCTAGTAGGCGTTCAAATTCATATTCACTTCACCAAGCTCAGTAGAAGACGAATCGAAAGCCACCCGCTCTGGAAATGCGAGGATTCATGGTATGAGCGCGGTGACATTGCCTTCCATCGCGTATATTGCTACGCAGGTCGTTTCATCATCTCATCACGCGTAATGTGCACATACTAATGAAAAATCAGGTTCGCTTTGCCCTTTGCTCGTCGTCCGTCTTTACACGGAACGACAGGCATACCGATTCCGAGCGATTTTATCACTCGATCCTTGACCTTTTTGAGGATATCGAGGAGCAGAAAGAGGTGCGGGAACTCAAGACGTGGTGGGACAGGTACGCTGTATCTTCGAGATCTCACCACCTCATTAAATTTCAAAATCAGGCAGATATTTCCTGGCGCACGTGTTGTCGACGCCCACCCAGCCCAAGGAACTTTAGCTAAAATCAAAGCAAGGCGGAAGGCTCTTCAGGAACAGACATTAGCATCACAAAACTCGTTGTAGTTTATTATAATACTATCGACTGTGTACGCCAAATTTGCCGCAATATACCCATCGTTCCTTGATCATTCTCCACGACGTGCATTATTATTGTCCGAGTCCGTGCCTTGTGGGGATGCAACTCTATGCTGGCTCCGTATCAAGGTAGCTCATAATTTTACGCATTGGTCGTAATTGTCAGTCTGCCCCGTCCGACAAATAGCACCAGAACACATATATGCTTTTAGGCACAGTAATGGCTAGTATATTTGTATGTCATTACAGTCCTAATGTAACTCTGCCTCCTTTGCGACCAGCGACCGCTCTTTGAAAGACTGCGTACGCCGGCAGTTTAGCCAAAGGTATTGTTCACCGATCATGGTTTCTGCAAGTGACAAACAGTGAAGTTATTCCATAAATTGGTCAGGCTCAATAGGAATGTGTACCTGCCAGTTTGGTCAAAAGGCGTCGTTCGCCGATCAAGGTGTGTGTTAGGGACAAGCAGTGAAAATCTTTTCTAAATGGTCAGCTCAACAAGAATGATACCGACGCCAAGGGCTAAAAGCGCATACAAGAGCTTGCGGGTCTAGATTGACTTCATCAGATGAATGGAAGGCTTTGGCCTTCTCGCAAATTCTAAAATCATGGCTGTGTTACCCAATTGATTGACAGAATTTCTAGGATTGCCATCACACCGCAGTCATAGCATATGAAACTTTACCAGTAAGTTATGTAAACACCACCGGCTTATGTATAACATTGCAAGTGCCTCTACCATTGAACATCATAGAAATTAATTTACTGTCGCATGTGTGATACCATACTGGCGGCTGCCACGATCTCAGGCAACATTGGCACCAAATGTCATCAGCCGGCAGCCATGTCAAACTCTGATCATGCACACCAGCCTTTCGTTGTTTTCTGCTGCCACAAAGTCTACTGAGCTATACAATCGTGTATAAACCACAGTGTAAGAATTCTGTGTTTTGCTAACATTTCACCCCTGTCAAGGGTTTATATAGCATTAACAGTTGCCTTCCAAAACCCTGATAGTATGCTCCCAGATCTCAAATATTTATGATTTTCGGGTACCCTCGTAGCTGTTTTTTTAAAACATTCTACATCTCCAATGTAGATTTTTAGAGCATTTTCAAACGGTTCGGTTTAAACCGGCTAGTTTGAACGGCCTTCAAGCTGGCCTCTACTATGGCGTTATCACTGTGTGCCAAATTCTATTTATTACTGGGCTGTATAGTTGACTTGGCTTGAGGCGGTTTGAACGGTTTGAACGGTTTGAGCGGTTTGAAAGGTTTAATCTGTCAAACCGTTCCAAAACGATAGAACCAAAAAATTTCTGCACCAACATATATGTATCTGTTTCCATTCAGATCGTGGTCAAGCACAGTTGGGGTTTTTCCGCCCCCGAAACCTTAACGCAATGGGCAATGCCATTTCGCGTTTAGCGCATTTCAATTCATTCACAATGCTTCTACGGCGCGCTAGCAAGCGCCACCAGATCCACTAAGTCCGCCCGCCCGTCACAGCACCAAGTACCAAGTCATTTCAGCAAAATTTAACACAAGTCTTTGAGTGATTCTAAGTGACGGAATGCTCTCATTGAGACTGTCTCAGAGATTAATGCGTAAAAATGCGATTTTATTGTGATTATGTATTACAGCAAGTGGTAAGTATAATATCATGCACAAGTGCTAACTGACGGGTTCAGGCGGTATGAAAAATAGAGAAAGGAGAGGTACATGGAGGAGATAATGACTGGGAAGATAATAGGGAGGGGCGAAGGCGCGGGGAAGTGCCTTGACAGCGGAAGGATATGGTCCAGGCATGTGCGTGCAGTGCCAGCTCACATACAAGTACCCACAAAGAAGGTGATAAGAAAGGTTCAGTTCAAAAGCAAGGGTTTGCGTGACTCACCATTCAGCCGGGACAGACGGTTTCAAGTGTGTACCCGTGGCATGTAAACATAGCAGGGTAGAGGGTCCTGTAGAGCAACTAGCGGGTGAAAAATTGAACAGGAAGTGTCATTGGGACACAAGAGGAAGCTCCAAGATCATGTGTCGAGATGGGGAGGAGAGTGGACGAAATGGACGAGGGGCAGCGCGACGGCGGGGACGACATAGTGGTTGAGAGAGACGTGGGTAAAGCAAAGTGACAGCGCCGCCCTCCCGACGCGTTACGTTCATTACGTTTTCTTGGCGTTTCTAGCGCCGACGATCCTACCTAACGCTGAAAGGCATTGCCTATCGCGTTAAGGTTTCGGGGGCGGAAAGGCAAAAACTGTCAAGCACAGCTGTGGCGGCTGCTAGGTCCAATGTGGCAACCGGAAGAAACTCAGTTTCGGATGTGCAGAGCAGTCACGTGCAGTTCGAGATTCAGGAATTTTCGCCAAGTCTTTTCTCCGACTCGCTTCCTGCCTTGTCGATTTTTTGTTTGATCTCTTCTCCATTCACAAGCGGACTAGGTAAGTACTTTCTCGGTACAAAGCTTCGTTGACTAGTGGGATCCGAAGCTTTTTTCTCTATCGCCACGGTCCTCGCAGGTAATTGGCTTTTGGTCGGCGGCGGGACTAAGGTATGTCGTGTTCTCCCGCTCCGGGACACATTTTCTGACGGCGCAGGGATAGCTAGGGCTGGGCTGCATGTCATAGTGAGTGCTCGTGCTGCCACATGCAAAAAACGCGCTCGCTCATCCACTGCGCAGGCACACTATACGCAGGCTGGCACGCTTCTCGTCGCGGTATACAACATGTCTGTGTCTGCGTGCCTCCACTTCTTCGTGTGTCCCCTACACGCATATGCAGACGCCAAGCCCGCACCGCCAGCGCACACTTTGCGCTCGTGCTGCGCCTATTGAACCTCGCGCAACCTGCGCGTGTCGCCGCCTTCCTGCAATACTCCCGGATACTTGATATACCCGACCAACCAACGTCCGCCCACTTATTCGCCCACTTTGCCCGGATACAGTATTAGACGGCCACATATCATTGAATATCTGGAAATTTATTTGGCCTTCGCATATCCCGTCCCGCATTGAAAATACTTGTGGGGGCAATCATGGTCCCAATACTCAAAATACATTGCTCTCACATATTTTGCATCGGCGATAGCCTGCTTTGGCCTCGTAGCATCAAAGTAGTTGACATAATACGGGACCGTCGCAAATCTGGACGCATATGCAAAACAATAGGCACAATACCTGGACTCCAGATATTCTCATCACATATCCCAAGTTGGTGGAGCACTATTAAATTGATTTTGCGGGTACCGTATGTGAGCTACGCGGATTCCGCCTCATATGTAAAATATTTGAAGGGATTTGCCAGTATCACATAGCCTTTCTCAAATTTTTCTTATGCGGAAGGATTTTGATCGGATATGCGATGACCAACTATCCGGCGGCGCCAGTCGTGATAAGAGGTTCGCATCGATCGCTGAATCATCTTAGACATACAATCGCACCACCAGCCAACATCACCATGCTTTGGCTCTCCTTAGACAAGGATATCAGCGATAGACGACTCTATGTCGACATGCTCTTCCGGAAAACCAAGATGTATGCCAACTACACGCCGTCTAGCCCCTTGCAACTCGGGGACTATGGCGATGTGACCAAGGAAGGAGAGTTCATACGCTCGGGAAATATCTTCCAGGAGTTTCCGGATCTCAGAGATCAGTTGGGTCAAGGGAGCGAAGAATTTGGCTCGAACAAACACTTCTTTGTGTCTCGCAGCCGAAAGAAGGATGCCGCCACAGTGATATCTGCGTAAGACATCCCAACTTATGCCGCGATTTTGAAAGCTTATCCCAGAGCTCAAAGTGACATACCAACCCTTGCAGAATGCCAGCCGAAACTAGGCTGGGATATCAAGAAGGATCGTCATGCTGTGCTGGTGATGATCAACGCAAATCACTGGGAGATTGAGAACGAAGGTGTACTTCATCGCTTTTTGCAAAAACAGTCAGATCTTGCAGACAAAGCCATCGTCACAAAGGTCTACAAATGCTCTGCTTACGCTCAGCTTGTCACCGAATATGGTCAAAAGGGCCCATTCTACGTCGGGTTCAAACCAAACCTGACGCCCAAAACCACGCCGCAGACTTCTGTCAATTCATTTCTATCATCATCATCCGATCCCAGTATCATGGTAGAGCAGCTGTGGCAGACCCATCCTCAAACAGCGAATTGGAACATGGGTCCCTACGATCCATCCCAGCGATTGTACTCTCCACTCGCGACCCTTCGTCAGGTAACTCCAAAGGAGCCCTCTTTGGGGTATCGGGACAAGCTGCCGCCACCGATAACAGACGATCAGGAGATGGAAGATTACATTCCGCCGTGGGCTGAATTGGACGAGCGAGGCGAGGAAATTGAAGATGACGATGATTGATCCCAGATCATACTACCCGCGATTGGATTTTACCATTTGCGTGAATTCCCATATCTAGTACTTGTGACTTTGTTTCGAAAGAAGAAGAAAGTACAAACTTGAGAGGGATATCGCAAATTCGGTGCTATAAACCAAGATGTATAAAGGGCGCCCACCTCTCTAGCGGCGCGTGATGATCTACCCGAAGCCGCATTACAGCGTAATTGAGTGCGGCTGCAGCATTCGATGAGTGGCAGGCATCGATGCCGTCGCGTAGCATATACTGATAGAAATAACGAGCTACTGTCGGTGCGTCCTCGTCATTTATCGCCCACATAGTCGCCACGACGCCGGAAAATCCAGCAAATTGCATGCCCCCTATTAACAGGAAATCATGAAGCAAATTTCAGGGAACAATTGTGGACTCTTACCAGCTAGGTGCATGGCCTCTCCAGGGAGGGCTCGCATACCCGATGCAGCATGGCAAACGGAGAGAAATGCAAATTGTGCATTTAACAACCGTTTGGACACGATGTCATTCAACTCGAGCGCACCATCGTGTAGCGCGAATGAACTTCGTATGCCAGCATCCATATCTTGCAGCCCATGGCAAGCGAAATGCACCCAGGTGCAGGTTTCCAATGCTTCTAGAACTTGGACGCAGGTAGCGCTGGATTCCTCTAGGTGAATGATGTCCGTCGCCGGCCAACCACACTGGTGCGCCACTTCGATGAGACTATGCACTTCATTTCTAGCCTGAGGGAGTGGTGTCTGACCAGGAGTACTGGTTTGACTCAAAGTAAGAAGTTTTCGTCGGCCTTTCGCAGTAGAATGGTCCGCTTTCTGTGCTCGAAGAAGCGAGGCAAGCGTCGGTATATAGGAAGATATGACAAGAGCACTGACGTTGATACGTCTTGAGCCCGGCCCTGCTGCATGGATGGGGAGGAACGGGAGGGGGCCTGTTAGATACCACCAGACGCGTTTCAGAGGCGCGCCATCAGGATTGAGAGAAAATTGCATATGCTCAAAAATAGGGACAACAATATCGTCCCATGCTGCCCGCAAGGCAGGCTTCATGTACGCATTCAAATATCTGTCCCGTTGGCCACCAGTCGGGTTTTCAGGTCGCCTCAGTGTCAGAGCTGTGACTTGCTCTACTATGGAAGCACGGTTGGTATCGGGTAGTGAGATGTGCTCTATGTTATGCGTGGAGTTGAACACCAGGGCATCAACCCCATAGCGGCTGACGTTGACGGCAATGATATGACCTGAACTGGCAGCTCGGCGTAAGTATGCGAATGGTACAGGCTTGAGGAAAAAAGTGAGATCCGGTAACTGCCTGATTTTTTCGACCAGTCGCTCCCATGCGTCGACGAGCTCTCGACGCTCCCTGAGAACATCCTCTTTGCTTCTTTCGTCCGCTGCAAAATCGAAGCTGATTGTGAGATTCTCTGCTTCTAGCCTGCGGCTGATACTTTCGAATTCTTCCGCGATTTTTGGCTCCTTCTCCCGAATCACTTGAAGGTCACTACGCAGTGAAGAGGCTTGCTGCCATAGGATTGAGCGACCAAGTTCAATTATCTCCACAGCCTCCTCAAAACGTTCCAATCGAATTGCACAATATGCTGCATTGCAAGACAACTCCTCGATGTTGGCGTTACTTAAACGATTTTGACGGGAAGGCAGATCTAAACCGAGCCATACATATCTTGGCAGAATTTCTAGCGCCGTTCGATATCCCATCAGGGCAGAATCGAGGTCGTGCATTTGATATGAGAGATAAGCCCAGCTTCCAGCGGCCACCATACTCTCTTTCGGGTTTGTTACGGTTGACTTCGCGGCATCTTGGTACGAAGATAGTGCAGCCACATGGTCCGCTGCATCTCCCTTGGATTTGAATCTTTTCGAATATGTGTTCCCCAGCTGAAGCAAACATGCTCCTTTTATAGGGTCGTCATCGCTTGCGAGGTTGACAGCGCGCTGAAGGACAGTCTGAGATTCGTCGAGAAAGGCCATAAGACCAGAGCTGTCAAATCGCAGGCACAGGAGAGCACCAAGGCTGCACAAGATTCCAATCTCTTTGGGATCTCCGCTATCTGTGAGTCCCATAGCGGTGCGCTGGATCCCAATTGCTTCGTCCAAATCCAGCAGATTGCCGCTGTGGGAAAATAAAGCTTGTTGGCTCTGGCCAAGGAATACGTAGTAATCGGTTATCGCTGGATGAGCATCGCTGATAGATTGGATGGCTTCTTTGAGGTTTGTAATCGATGAGTAGAGATCATGAAGGTTGCCACGCAAGTCGTAACGCATCCTTGCGGTCTTGCCCATATGAGCTAGTATGTGTGGTCGCAACTCTCCGCCGGGTTCAGTGAGATATAGTGCTTTCTGGAGGTTGGTTGAGGAGTTGTTCAAATCTGATTCATCGTCAATGTAATAGAATCGCTGGGATTGTGCCAACGCAAGATTGAAAAACCGATCCGGCTTTTGGGCATTTCCATCACTGGTCAGATTCAAGGCGTTCTGAAAGTTTTTGACGGCATGATCCAAGTCTGAGAGTCTCCCAAGACGTCTAAAGCGACGGCCCAATGATGACCCTAAGTTTGACAGGTATAATGACTTCTTGGGTGATCCGTTAGCTATGCTTTCAATGGAGTTCTGCAAATTAGCAATGCTATAATTTAGGTCGTCCATATCGTCCAAACGGCAAAAGCGGACGAATCGAATGGCACTATACACAAAATATCAGTAAGCGTGAATCCTACGCGACCAATGAGCCTGACATGCACCTGAGATTGAATAAGAATGTCGATATCTGGGGACTCCTGGTGTCACAAATGCCTACAGCTCTACTCGAGTTGCGAGCCGCCTCTTTTAAGTCGTTTACGTCGCCAAACTGTTGAAATCGTATCATCTGAGCCACCGCGATACCATCAAGGGCGACCGCCAAATCGATGTCATTGCCTGCAGCATGGATGGCTGCGTTGTAAAGATCCATGGCTTCTGAAAGATCTTCCAATCCTAGTTGGATCTCAAATCGCCGCCGCAAGCTTTTGGCTAAATTGCATAGCAGGGAGGACTTCCTGTCATGGTTTTCGATTTCTCGAGCAATGGCTATTCGATGATTCGCGATGGCGTTCTGAAGGTCGTTTTTTTCTCCAAGAAGTTCATAAAGAACATCTAGACATCGTCCAAGTTCGGAATGCATCCATGGTCTCTCAGGGAGAGAGGCGAAATTTTCAATATCTACAGCGCCTTTTAAGTTGGAAAGAGCATCTCGGATGTCTTCCACGCCGCCAAGATGTTCATAACGGATGCGTTGGCACATTCCTAGAACGTACAAGGAGTTTGATCGTGTCTTGCGACCGTCCTTAGCGATGTGCACCGCCAATTTCGAGTTGGCAAGAGCATCTTGTAAATCTTCAATGTCACCAAAGCGGTCAAATTTAGCCTGCTGCGCGAGCGCCAAATCGCAGAAGTTTTGAGCCAAATCGGGGTCTGATGGGGCTCGCAACCCTTTTGCGGCTTGCAAATTTGCTATAGAATCGTCGATATCCCGAGGATTCCCCGTCTGCACAAAGAGGCATTGTTGGGTCAAGCCTAAATGGTATATGCAAGTGACCCAATCAGGGTCCATTTCGCTTATAAGCTCTGCGGATTGCCGCAATACGTTATGGGACTCCTCCAGAGCTGCGGGATCATGCAAGTGATCATGGCGCCTACGCAATATGATACCGAGGTTGACGAGATATTTGGGTTTGAGTGATGACGAATGAGCTAGGTCAACTGCTCTTCGAAGATGGGAGATTGATTCTTGTAGGTCGCGAGTATCATCAGATTGCTCGAATTTGTAACGCAAGGAGTTTCCAAGTCCGGCGAGTATCCGCATCTTGAACGAATCGTTGTCGGGAACGAGCACTAATGCGCTCTGGAAGGAAGAAAGACTACTCTCCAAATGATTGAGCTCCGGGCTGTGTTCATAAAGCTGCGAATAAGTGTTTCCCAAGGCTGCTAGCCGAGCTGGCTTGTTCACGTCACCATCCTCCGTGAGCTCAATAGCCGCCTCTGAACTGCGAATCGAGCGTTTCAGATACTGCATATCACCAGACACCTGATACTGGTACTTCTGAATGCCCGCTAGATTCTGGAGGTACTGTAATTTTTTGAGATCTGTGTTCTCAGTCTTGTCAACTGCGAGGGATAAACAGGACGTCGCTTCCTGAAGATCAGAATAGCGACCAAGACGCTGGTAACGCATCGCAAGCATGCCACCGAGATCGGCCAATCGACCTGTTTTGGAAGAATCAAGGCTTTCTATCAGCTGGATAGCCTGTTGCAGATGTGAAATGGCGTCCTGAAGCCTAGAGAGGTCGTCTGTTGTCTCGTATTCTCGGATAGATTTCTGGAAGGTCTCCAGATGCATGGCCTTCCGGGCTTGGATTTCTAACGCGCTCATCGCGTTAAGACGGGTTTTGAGACAGAGATATGGCAGTGGCGAGTCGGATGCTGGCTTTACATGAATATTTGAGGCTGTTAGACGTTACATGAGTACTTTCAACTGTGTATTGAATGGATATCGCCCACCTTGATCATTTACAGATGCAGCAAGTAGTTCCTTCACGTCAAGGGCAATGGATATTCCTCCTTGGCTATTACTATCGTGTGTATTCGTTGCGGTAGAAAATATAAGAGACAGTGTGACAGAAGATTCACTGGGTCTGTCACCGCCGATTTAGTGGTGGCATTAACTGAGATACTTTGAAATATTACTTGCATTGTGACGTCTTGATCCCAAGTGAGTTGCGTCGGGCACTCAATCTGCTTCGTAGAAACTTCTTTGCCGTCCAGCTGGATCTCGGATGTGATCGAGCAAGGTCGATCCTGCGAGGTTATTCCTTCAGCAATACCAGAAACTAGAATAAAGGTTTCGTCAGGATGTAGAATGTTACTGACGACGTCTTTTGATACGACGAACCGTTCAATCTGAGCCATTGGGCATCGCACATCGTCAAGTTTTCAAGAATTCCAGTATGCGGTAGACACAAAGCAGTAGCGGTGGCTGAGCGCTGAGCGGTGAGTGCCGCGTCTATTTGTGACTGTCGGCCGGGGGATTCGCCGGAACTTACATTGCGCCGCGGGGTAGAAAGCTGAGAATGTTACTAACTTGGTTGAAGCGTGATGTTGAAAGGCACGCAATGCGAAATTAACATAAATCGATATGTGCCCGTGGGTACCAAATTTTTCCTCCTTTGGTGAATCTTTGTCGTGGTCCAGAAGCAAGAGTGAGTTGTCAATGTAATTTGAGCCGGCGCTCGCCGGCGGGATCAGGGCAGAAAATTAGTCGCGGAATCTGTCCACAGCCTGCGCGTACACACCTGTACACAGATAAATGTCGTATCTTGCAACCTCTACGGTCCTTGGCAAAAGGAAGACCGCTGATCGCCTCATCCTTCACCTCGCATCTAGCCCGGAGCCCAGTCAAACCCAGTCAGATTCAGATTTCGAGCCCCAGCTTGCCAATCAAGCATCCTCTTCGAAAACTTCTCCTCTGATCATAGTCAATGGCCAACTGGTCGAGCGCACAAAGAACAAGTATAAATGCACCTCTTTAGGATGTACAAAGGCATATAGCAAGCCATCGCGTTTGAAGGAGCATGAGAGATCGCATACTGGCGAGGTGAGAGCTAGATTCCTGGTACTGTGAATACGTGCTAATCTTTGCGCACGGAACAGCGCCCTTTCGTCTGCGAAACGTGTGCAAAATCATATCAGCGCGAGGCACACCTTCAATCTCATGCCAGATCCCATCTACCGGAATCAGACAGGCCGTTGGCCTGTTCTCAGGCAGGATGCGAAAGACGCTTCTGGACGACGCAACATCTGAAGATACATGAAGACATGCATAATGGCGCGAAGCCATATCGTGTAAGTTGGTCTTTCTTGTTTCGTACAACATGCTCATATCCCTGCTAGTGTACAGAAAATTCTTGCGGCGAAGCGTTTGCGAAGAATCATCAGCTGAGGGCCCATATTTGCAGCGTGCATGCACCTCCTGGCTCAAAGCCTTACATCTGCGATCATGAAGGCTGTACCAAATCCTTCGCAACCAACCAAAAATTACGAATACACTCAAAAGTACATGATGGTATGTGCTCGACGTGGCTGGCATCTATGGTCAACTCAACGAGCTACAGATAAACGATATACATGCGTGCACCCCGCTTGCCTATCGGCTCATTCCACTCCAGCGTACTTCACGACGTGGACACTTCTTCAGCACCACAATCGCACTGTGCACCCACCTAAGTGCCCTCACCCCACTTGCGATGGCCGCATCCTTGCGAGCCATCATGGCCTACGAGCTCATATGAAGCTACACGACGAACGCGATATGGAAGAACAACTGGATCGAGCAGAGGAATATGACGAGTCAGAGGGGGGAGACAAGCGGCCACGAAAACGGCGCAGGGGCGGGGAGCTGGGGCGCGATTGGAAGTGTGAGGTGGAAGGGTGTGAGAAGGACTTCAAATCAGTGAGCCTGCCTTTCTGAGCACGTGCAGAAAGATCATGCTGATTCTATCCCTACTAGAAAAAGGCAATGATTACGCACCACAAGGTTACACACCTGGGGCGTCGAGACTTCGCTTGTGACCACCCGGGGTGCGGCAGCGACTTCGGTTACAAGCACCTCCTGCAACGGCACCTCGCAAAAGTGCACTCCTCTCAGTTCAATCCTGATAACACTGGGTCCGAAGATGGTGATGATGAGCATGAGGAGATGCCTGGGAAGACGAAACAATTGGTACAAAGAATGGATATCGACTTCATCACCGGAAAAACCTACGACTCCGCAGCCGTCGAACGGCTCGCATCGTCCAAGGCTCTGAGATGCCCACACCCACACTTGCCTTTTGTTGCAGGGGATGTACAGACTGCCCCCACTGCGGAGAGTCACGCGCCTTGCCCTTATGTCTTCTCTCGAGGGTACGATCTGCGCCGCCACCTGCTCAAAGAACACGGGGTGGACGCCGGGAAGGATAGTGTCAATGCATGGGTTATGCAGGCCAAAGCGGACATTAGGAGGGCACAGCCTGTTACATGAAGTGGCGTCTTCTGGCAGCTGCCTCTCGTCTGGGCACAGTTCGTTAATGGAGCTGTGACAGTGCAGTGTCTGTGGTGACTCGTCGACACCTTTTGCTGTTGAGCTCAAACCTTGTAGGATATGACATCGCCGCAGCCTCCCTGTATCAGGTCACCGGTGGATGACTGAGCGACCTTCGATCCGCAGCACCACAGCCTCTTATCTCTGCTTTGCCCTGCCAAGCAGAGTTCGGAACTAAGGGGTTGTCAGTGATAAAACATGGGCTGACCCAACTTTATTCACGCACTTTGTAATTCTATATACTTGCCAAGTACTTAAACAGTATTTTAGATAGCCACGATCCAGTGTACGCTTGTCATTGATTCTGAGTCCTATATTCGGTGCATCTGGACCACTACGCCATCACTGTGGTTGCTGACGCTGGCATGCGTCTGACTGGCTCTGACAAGCATTTTTCTGTCACCTGCAATATATGATCGCGCCAGATTGGCGATGCTTTCCTGTTCTGTCAGAGTCACTTCACTGCAGCTGGGTATGATGTATCTGCCTAAGCTCCAAGCATAGCCCCGTGATATAGATTCTTGTAGGAAGCCTACCGATAAGTCTACTTCGCTACTGCCTCAGCAAGGACTTGAAATGTTTCTTGCCTGAGTTGTGCCTGAGTTATCAAATTCGGATTGGATTGGAGCTGATTGAAAGCGCCAAGAAAGCGCTACTTTAGGCAACCCCTGTCCCAACTTCGACCTCAGCCACCATCTCCGCAAAGCATAAGCAGGCCTCAGCTTGCTTGTTACAAGTCGGTCCATGTAGTGCATCACTAAAGCCGTCTAGCTGTACACAGTGCCCACCAAGGTACTCCGATGCAATGTCTTGTTTCCTCTGAGCTTTACGACCTCATCCGCAATGCGCACTACATGGTAAGCGACGCCTTCTACCCTGTTACTGCGTTGTTGATTCGTACTAGTCGCATCGAAAGGTCTATTGAGCGTATCTTAGTTTTATTACTCCTCGCTGTTCTCCTCTGGCTTTGGATCGATCAATCCTACTTGCAGTCTTCGCGTGACGGTTCCCTAATTGGCCGTCATCGTGCTGTACCCTCGTCGTATACGCCTGTCGATGTCGCCCCAATACGCCTGAGTGACCTGCTGTACCCGATTCCGGGCTCAATTGGTGACCCTCCGTGGATAAAACACAACCACAAACAAATGCGTGCCTTCATGCGTTGCGTCGAGACCGGGAGCTGCGGGAAACATCAAATGAAGGTGGTCATTCTTTCGTCAAATCAGTTTCGCAGTGCGTTATATGGAGGAAACAGTGGAGAGCAGATATGGTGTGTGCGTATTTACCTTGGCGTATGCCTTTACTGACTGGGACATGACAGGGCGAGATCCACTGTACGCGCATCAATATCTCGCCCGCTAATTAGTACTGAAGTTGTCCCAGGCCCAAGCCCTTCATAATCTCGGATATACTTACTTGTATACATCATCACTCGACCATACCGTTTCGGTTTACCAAGCCTTCCCTTCTCTTGTTCGCGCCATCATCGCAGACACTGAGGATATCGAAGAATGCTTCAAAGACATGGACGGCTGCTATTCCTCTACCACCTTTCCTAGCGGTATCGCACCTTGGAAGCTCTTGAGCTTTTCCTTTTGGCCTGGTCGGGAGCATCCTCTTGGGCTTAAGTGGCAGCTTAGCCCGGAAGACTATAGCGCGCTCGGCCATGGCGAGACAACGTATCTGGGGTATAGCATCGAGAACGCTTGCGCGCAGTACCCCATTGTGCCGCACGAGAGGCGCAAGAACGATGCGTATGTGCTCGCGAAGCTGCTGACCTTCTTCACAGTGCGCCGCAACCGCGCGTGGGCGCCGGAGGTGATGGACGCTGCGACGCATGCGACGGGCGTGCGATATGTGCTGGGCGCACAAAACGATACGAACGAGGGAGACTGGGGGCCCGTGGAGCTACCCAAGGAATACGTCAACTTGGGCGAGATGGGGCAGGATGCCTTTCTTGAAAGCCTTCGGCACACAAAAGTGCTCGTTGGAATGGGGAATCCTATGCCGTGCGCTCATTATCTTCTGACCTTAAATTCTTTCGAACTCACACAACTCTGATTGCAGATCCCCAACACCTTATGATGCGCTCTGCTTGGGTGTACCCTTCATCAATCAGATCCGTGATGTGAGCCATCTCCCCGTCTCTCTTCTTCGCAGGTGACTCACCGCCTCATAGTGGGATCCAGACAATCGCGAAGACCGCACACACTGGGATCCTCAGCATGCTCCTCTCTCTCGCCTCGCTCCGCCTTATGTATACAACGTTCGCGCAGGCGACACCAAGGGCTTCGTGAGCGCAGTGAAAGGGGCAATGGAGCGGCCAATTGGGCACTTCATCCCGGAGCAAATGAGAATGGAAAGTGTGGAGAGACGATTGAATATAATATTGGAGCAAGACTGGGAGAGCGAGGGCGTGCAGGCACTGAAGGACTGGCAGGCCAGGTTTGTGGTCGGTCAGACGAGTGCGCCATGATTAGTGAAGTCGTTGTGTGTATTAGACAGTGTATTCAATATCTCGCAATTGTATCTGTACGAGTAGAACCCGCTGTACATCCCCAGTTTCAATTCGACCAACAATTTCGGCTCGATCTCCAGACTTTCAGGATTTTTATTGCTCTTAAGGGAGAATGGTAACTATCCTACAGTAGGTAGTAGTCATTTATCTAGATTACTGGAGAATTGATGGTGCAATGGTCAACTTGAACTGGACTCTACAGTCATTTACGGTCTACATTTCTCCTTGTGTAACCTCCAGTCGCGCTTTTGACAAACCGGACCACAATAACGAACCTTCTGACACTTCGTGCATGTCTTCATCTTGCCCTTCTTTCTACAGACGAAACACCTGCGTTCGTTTGGGTGCCTTATGACCGTCTCCAAATATGACACCGCGAACAGAGGCGAGAGAGCCATTCGGGTAACGTGCGGGGCAAATTTGCTCCAGTCACTGTTTTTTAGCATGCCGTCGACGTCTTTGCCTCGTCCACAGCTGCAGAGGGGATCGCTCTCAGTGGCCACCGTGAGGGGGATATTATCATTTGACTTGTATTCGCAATTGGGGCCGTGGCTCCAAGAGTACCGACAGCGCTCGACCAGAGCAGGAAGCATCTGCTTCCAGGACTGTAGATCCTGCTTGAAATTGACGAGATTGCCACTGTGTGCGAGTTTTCCCAATGGGGCAGAAAGTTCCTGGACAAGAGGCTTGGTGAGTGGGAGGGCGTATGCATCGCAAACTACGGTGTGTGAATGGAGATCGTAGCGGAGATCGCTGACAAAAATGATGGTATCTGAATTGTTGGTAGAATCTGAAAGCGAGAACGCTCGTTTCATGGCACCACCTTGAATCCCAGAAGACCGTACAAAGAGTGCATGTATCGTGTCTTTGAGAGAGACGAGCACATCATCTCCGTTCTTCTTTCTGACAGATCTTTCCCGCATGGACATCATCGAGCCAATGTGATTATCCAACCATTGCTCGAGATTTTTTGCCTTCGTGTCAATAATGGGCAAAGAATTGAGGTGGAGGCGATGAACGTTCCACGGGGTCATCCGGTTTGGGTCTCCGACTACAGGATATCGGTTGAGTTGCATGCCGTCCGCTTTGAATGGACCAGAAGCCGGGACCACCACCTGAAGAGTAGGAATGAGTGGTTCAGCTTGGAAAGTATGAATGATGGGGACTAAGCACCTCCAAGTACATCGATTTTCGAGCCAAGCGGAGTTTGTGCTGACTGCCTATGATGGGAAAGGGGTAGACTAGGCGCTGGGTAAAACGCCCTAGATTGATTTGCATAGTACATGCAGATATCTGCTTGATTTGCGGCGTGGCGCCTGCTGCAAATAGTTGTCGCGCCTCTTGGTTTTCGATGGGAATGCGGGAGGTCAAGGCACTAACCAGTTCACATTCTTCATCAAGATCGATGGAAACCGCATTGGATGGTCCGATCTGGCCAGGCGTGGTGGCGTGAACTTGTGCTGGTGTAGTATGCGCAGATACTGCAGGCACCTCGGGCAGAACTTGGACCAGAGATCGGTCCATAAGCTTCGCACTAAAAAGACTTAGCTTGAGGCCAAGTATCGGGGCGAGGATAGTCGTCACTGGGCCTGGGATGCTCCTAACACTGAAATTGACATTGATGACCTCCGCCGGCTCAAAGTCAGTCAGAAGCCTCGTAGGCATGATGAAAGACACCAAGAGCGAAGATGTGCCATGGAATCCCGCCGGATCTTCCTCAAAGACAACCCATGGGCGGGCGCGCTCCCCCATAGGTATCACCCTCCCAAACGCAACATGGATGTCGGCGAAGATGTTTAACGAAACCTTTCCGCCAACATCGCACTGGAGCAGCGGTGTAGGGACCTTTTCCGCGTGATCTTGTAAAACTTGTACTGATTCCCGAGGAACTGTCAATATGATCCGTACCAGTGGAGGTACGGTAGTCCAGCCGACAAATCGGCCAATCTTTGGTGGCCGATATTCGTAGTCCCTGACTTTGTACACCCCATGATGGTAGAGTTGAGCGCAGAGGTCATGTATATTGAGTGTATCCATTCGAAGTGAATCGTCCGCATCTGCAACCGCAAAGAAGCGGTCCATAACAGCTAGCCAATGCTCCGGATTGATCTGGCGCCTATCTCTGATAAGTTTAAGCAGGAGCGCGAAGCTCGCGCGCATGTACTGGATAATGTTTGCTCGGGAAAGCGCGTGCATTATGTGCCTCTCGTTCAATCGGAAAAAGTGTTGTGAGTCTTCCTGTTCAAATAAGAGATGGTAGATGTCGTATAGAAGAGTTCCTAGCTGGTGTGGGTCAAAAGTGGGGGATGGCAAGTCTGGGTGATCCCGCATGGCCACCAGATCACCGGACAAGGGCGATTTCCAGGTTGTTACTTCGTGAAATTGGCCAACAGATGCCCCTTTGACATGCGCTGCGTGAACCATCAACTCATGGCTATTGCAGCGGGAAGTGAAGCCGGAAAGGTAATCTGTAGGGCAAAGGTCGAGCAAGAGCGCCATTGTTGTGATGTCTGCGTAAAGCCGATCTCGAAATTCCTTCGACGCATCTTGCGCTAGTGGGCGCAGCGACTCTGTGTAGAGAACGCTGAAACGAGAGGATAGTAGTGGTACCGTCACTATCAGGACATTTAGAAGCCCCATATAATTATCCAGGTTCGACGTGTCGATTACGTTGAATTTCGACGGGGCTCCGCCAGGCGAGTAATTTTCTTTGTTGAGATGGATCAGCTGCACACGCCACTGCGCAACGGGAACGGAAGATTTTAGGATTCCTGTCTCGGCGTATGATCTCAGAACACGACAGACAGCCGTCGCCTCGCCAAGGAATATCCTGATGACGGGAATGGGAGAGGTCGTCGACGAAATGGAGGCGAGGAACTTGGAGCACCATTCTGCAAATGCTGCCTTTGCTGACTTCACCATATCAGACACGGATACCGTGCCTTTGGCGTTTCCAAAAACGTGGGCATGATGGAAGGTGATCAGAGGATCGGTTCCGTAGTGGACACTAAACCCCTCGCCACCGAGCGAGTATACGAATGTCGGGTTCAAGATGGTTGCCGCTGCAATTTGTTTTGGATCGGAAAACGTAGTCCCAGTTTTCCAGTATCTCCTAAACTGCTCCGTCGTTATTTGCATCGCATCGATTATGAGTGGGCCAGCTGAGCGGGCGGAACTTAAGTTGTCTCCCTTGGCTGAGTTTTTCGTGATGCTCTTCATTTCGGAAGAGAAGGCGTCACGAATCTTCTTTGCCTGTGCTCGCGGTAGCTCTTGCATGTCTATATACAATAACCAGTGGCGTCGTATTTCGTCCAGCGTGTAATCCGTACACATCTTGATGAATGCGCTGTAAGGAGACGCAGCCCATTTCTCGGCACTGACTGAGAGCTGGGCGAGTTTCTTGCACTGTTCTACAAGAGTCGAATGCGAGGAAGTATCCAGATAGATGTGGTAAAAGATGTTCCAAATCACGGCTTGGGGCTTTTTGTCGGCCACCAGGCTTAAAAGCAGCACATTACGCGCTAAAGGGGTTTTTTTAGCAAGGTAAAATTTCTTGAATGATGAGTGGATTCAAACCTAGTACGGCTGGATCGTAGTCGCAGCAAGTGAAGTCCAAAGATCGAGTACCTGCGCAACATCAGAGTCATGCCGGAAGAACACAACTAGCGCTCACTATTATCAGGCTCGCTGAAGATTGTGTATAAAATACTCCTTGGATCTCCACACCCTAGGAGAAGTATGTTTGCAGGCTCTTCCGGCGGAAGGTCCCTGGTCAAATAAACTGCAGACGTGTTTCCGATTGGATAGTAGAAGTATTTTCCGGGCCAATAGAGCGGTGTGGACATTCTTGCCGAGCGGTGATGGATATGTTTTAGCCTATTTTTGTGGTTGGGGAGATAACAGCAGATGAATTGCGGATATCCGATGTGAAGGTTTAAAGCTTATCGATGAGGATCGTCGCTTTCCTCTCGTGGCTTCGGCGTCTACATGGAGGTCAGCAGATACCTCAGAGGCTGTGTCATTTGTTTGGGTTGTACGTCGGGCGCAAGCAGTTCGATGTCAGGGCTATAGGTATTGTGCAACGTTTTTGCGCTATTCGGGGGGACAAACGTCAGCTTGCACTTCGAGTTTAGTGACGTAATTGCGCGGCCGTGGGGGCCTATGAGCGATTACTTGAAGGGAGAATGTGATTTGCTCAACAGCGTAGACTCGACGTGGTTGGCTAGATCGACGGTTGGGCCTATTTCAAGTTAGAGAAGCATTCTAAATCTAATTTTCTGCGGCGGCAGTTACGTAAATGGAATTACACTTGGAATTTGGGTCTACCGGCGCGCGCAGCAACGACTAGCAACGACAACCACGAGCCCACGACGCCTAGGACAACGGCAAAGCTCATCCTGAGGCAATGAGTGAACATTTTATCAATCTAGTCTCTCAGGCAAACCCGGCTGCACGCCAGAATTATCAACAACCGACCAATGGCTATCCTCCCTCCGCCAGCAGTCCCTATGCGCAACAATCACCTCAGATTCTGGATCCCTTCTTTGACGACGACGATGAAATGCCCGACTCCTCATATGCTATGGGTCACCCGGCTCCCATGCAGAGTCAGGAAAGTGGGTTGCCGCTGAGGGCAGGCGCTGTGCCGCCGGCAGGTGTTTCGAAGACCAGTCTCGGGATGGGAGATGGCATGCCGCAGGGCTGGAATTTTGACGACGAAGAGATTGAGCAGCCGAATGCGGGTCCCGCATTTCATGGAAGCGCAGCGTTTCCGGGCTCGAAGTCGCAGAAGGAGAAGGCCGGGAAGAAAGCTGGGAAGAGACGGTGGAAATGGCCATGGCAGAAAGAGAAGGAGCTTACTGGCGAACGCATTATCGCGCTCAACAACCACCCTATGAATGTGGAATACATCTCCAACTTCGTGAGCACGAGCAAGTACAATGTCTTTACTTTCGTGCCCAAGTTCTTTGCTGGTGAGTCTTCGATTTGGACTTTCGTTGAATGATCGCTCATACTACGCAGAACAATTCTCCAAATACGCCAACGTCTTCTTCTTGTTTACTGCTTGTATCCAACAAATTCCCGGCGTGTCACCTACCAATCAGTACACGACTATCGCACCGTTGGCACTGGTTCTTCTTGCGTCAGCGTTCAAAGAAGTCCAGGAAGATCTCGTGCGTCCTATTCATGACATTCAGTATCAGCTTCGTTAACAACCGCACAGAAACGCCACCAATCGGACACGGAGTTGAACGCGCGTATGGCCAAGATTATCACTTCACAGTCGACTGTCGAGGAAAGAAAGTGGAAAGATCTTCGCGTTGGAGACGTGATACGTGTTGAGAGCGACAATTTCATTCCGGCAGACATGATTCTGCTCAGCTCGAGCGAGCCGGAGGGTCTTTGTTACATCGAGACATCAAATCTAGACGGGTAAGTCATCGTCGTCCACTCTCTGCGCTTGCTCACGTCCAACAAGTGAAACAAACTTGAAGATCAAACAGGCATCCCCACAAACGTCCTCTCTCACATCCCCCTCCCTGGTCACTGCCCTACATGGTTCCATGCGTTCCGAGCAGCCCAACAACAGCTTGTACACATTCGAGGGCACGCTTGAGCTAATCGGTTCAGGTGGCATGCCGAAACAGATACCGCTCGGACCAGACCAGCTTCTCCTACGTGGGGCGCAGTTGCGCAACACACCCTGGGTGTACGGTCTAGTCGTGTTCACCGGGCACGAGACGAAACTCATGCGGAATGCGACCGCGGCGCCGATCAAGAGGACAGCGGTAGAGCGGCAGGTTAATGTGCAGATCGTGTTCTTGTTTGTATTCTTATTGTTGTTGAGTCTTGGGAGCACCATCGGCGCGAGTATTCGCAGCTGGTTCTTCGCGAACCAGCAATGGTACCTCCTGGAGAGCTCATCACTGAGTGGGCGGGCTACTGCATTCATTGAAGGTACGTTTGCATTACTGTTTGTACATACGCTCTCTGCTGACGCTTGGTTTTCAGATATACTGACATTCATCATCCTGTACAACAACCTGATCCCTATTTCGCTCATCGTCACCATGGAGGTGGTCAAATTTCAACAAGCGCAGCTCATCAATTCTGACTTGGACATGTACTACGCGAAAACGGATACCCCTGCTCTGTGCCGCACGTCCAGTCTCGTCGAGGAGCTCGGCCAGATCGAGTACGTGTTCAGTGACAAAACCGGAACGCTCACGTGCAACGAAATGGAGTTTCGGTGCTGCAGCGTGGCGGGCTCGGCATACTCGGAGACCGTGGACGACAGCAAGAAGGGCGAGGATGGCGAGGATGCGGCAGGGTGGAGAAATTTTGCGCAGATGAGGTCGTTGCTTGAAGGAACATCGACAAATCCCTTCGTGGATTCGGAAGGACCAGATGCGAATGCGGTGGAAAGGGAGGTCTTAAGGGAGTTCTTGACATTGCTGGCTGTCTGCCATACGGTCATACCGGAGGAGAGAGACGGGAAGACGATTTACCAAGCTAGCAGTCCCGACGAAGCGGCTTTAGTTGCTGGGGCAGAGCTGCTGGGATATCAGTTCCATGTGCGTAATACGCGCCGCATCTTCTGTCTTCCCAGCTGATCTTGTTTCGCAGATGCGGAAACCCAAATCTGTATTCGTCAACATTCAGGGAGTCTCCAAAGAGTTCCAGATCCTCAACGTCTGCGAGTTCAATTCCACACGCAAGCGCATGTCGACTGTGATACGCACGCCAGAAGGCAAGATCAAGATATACTGCAAGGGTGCAGATACCGTTATCCTCGAGCGCGTCGCCAGGAACCAGCCATACACCGAGAAGACCTTACTGCATCTTGAGGCAAGCTTACCACTCCTGTTTGTTCTAACACTATCTGAAGACGAATTTCGCTCCCAGGAATATGCAACCGAAGGACTGCGGACATTATGTTTAGCCTATCGCGATATATCAGAAGCCGAATACAAGCAGTGGGCGACTATCTATGATCAGGCTGCCGCGACCATCAATGGTCGCGGTGACGCGTTGGATGCTGCAGCAGAGCTTATTGAAAAGGACCTGTTCCTACTCGGTGCTACGGCTATTGAGGATAAACTTCAAGA
Source organism: Athelia sp. TMB (assembly GCA_014898675.1). Lineage (NCBI taxonomy): Eukaryota > Fungi > Basidiomycota > Agaricomycetes > Atheliales > Atheliaceae > Athelia > Athelia sp. TMB. The sequence goes on from JACXVL010000366.1 coordinate 27,164, forward strand.
TGGTGTTCCGGATACAATTCACACGCTACAAATGGCCGGTATCAAGGTTTGGGTGCTGACGGGTGATCGCCAAGAGACTGCTATCAATATTGGCATGTCGTGCAGGCTCATCTCGGAATCCATGAACCTAGTAGGTTTATGGGACTTGCTGTAGGATTTCTTTTCTGATCATCTTGCAGGTTATCGTGAATGAGGAGAATGCGCACGACACACATGAATTCCTCAGCAAAAGGTTGACGGCTATCAAAAACCAGCGCAGTACAGGAGAACTTGAAGATCTTGCTTTGATTATAGGTGTGTTTGCACAACGATTTGCGATGGCTTGCTGATAACTTGAAACAGATGGCAAGAGTCTAGGATTTGCCTTGGAGAAGGAACTCTCGAAAATCTTCCTTGAATTAGCCATTATGTGCAAAGCTGTGATTTGTTGTACGTCGTCGTGACATTTTTTCACGCATGCTGCTGATTCCGTGGGCGATTTTATGCAGGTCGTGTTTCTCCCTTGCAAAAAGCGTTGGTTGTAAAACTTGTGAAGAAGAACCAAAAAGCTATTTTGCTGGCCATCGGCGACGGAGCCAACGATGTTAGCATGATCCAAGCAGCGCATGTTGGGGTTGGCATATCTGGTGTCGAGGTATGTATCGCTATTATGCCCTTTTGATATGACACTCAACAACCAACAGGGTCTCCAAGCAGCTCGGTCAGCTGATATCGCCATATCTCAATTCCGGTTCCTCAAGAAACTCCTCCTTGTGCATGGTGCCTGGAGTTATCGCCGCCTGTCGAAGCTTATCCTTTGTGCGTGCTTATATCTGACTGTTTACCTTCGAGGCTCACATAGCCTATTAGATTCTTTTTACAAAAATATTGTGCTGTACATGACACAGTTCTGGGTAAGACGCCTGAAAGGATTCACACTCGAAACGTTGACTGACAATTCCTCTAGTACTCTTTCTTCAACAACTTCTCTGGCCAAATCGCCTATGAGTCATGGACGCTGTCTTTCTACAATGTCATCTTTACTGTGCTTCCGCCACTGGTCATCGGTGTATTTGACCAATTCGTCTCTGCCCGGATACTGGACCGCTATCCACAACTCTATATCTTGGGGCAGAAGAACGCGTTCTTCACGAGAACTCAATTCTGGCTCTGGGTTGGCAATGCTTTTTATCACAGCCTGGTAAGTACCTAACCAGCTTTTTTGAGAATTATTCGCTGATTTCCGATTCAGATTCTATTTGGGTTTTCGGTCATTTTGTTTTGGGGAGACCTGAAGCAAGCCACAGGGTTTGACACAGGCCACTGGTTCTGGGGCACCACGTTGTACCTCGCTGTGTTGTTAACAGTCCTCGGCAAGGCTGCATTAATATCTGAGTTCGTGGTTCTCTCACAAGATTCACACTCCATTCTGATGTCCCTACAGTTTATGGACCAAATACACCGTGGCGGCCATTCCCGGGTCGTTCATATTCACCATGCTCTTCCTTCCTCTCTATGCTACCATCGCGCCTGCCTTGGGGTTCTCAACCGAGTACTCTGGACTCGTGCCCCGTTTATGGACCAATAGTGTCTTCTATTTCTTCATGCTCCTTGTTCCCATTTTCTGCCTTGCTCGTGATTTCGCTTGGAAATAGTGCGTCTCATTACATTCCCGGCTTTGAGGCGTCCTGATCTTCTCTTTGCAGCTACCGAAGAACTTACAATCCATCTTCATACCATATAGCGCAAGAACTTCAAAAGTATAATATACCTGACTACCGTCCGCGACAAGAGCAGTGCGTTGCCTTTCGAACCTCTGACCGGTGATTATTTGCTGACTGTCCTGCGCATAGGTTCCAAAAGGCCATCAAGAAGGTCCGAGCGGTGCAGCGAATGCGTCGCACACGTGGCTTCGCATTTAGCCAGACAGAAAATGGGCGGCAGGATCAAGCCAAGCTGATTAGGGCGTATGATACCTCGAAAGCGAACGCAAAACCATCTGGATATTAGACTTAGATTTAGCTATAGGAGCTTGTAACAGTAGACACGAACTAATTGGCATGATGGATGATACCCTCTGGCCGAGGAGGATTATTGCCACCCAAATTACCGTTACCAGGGTAAACCGCATTTCAGAATGTAAATTGCGTTAAGCGGGTTGGTCATCATTTTCTTGTGACATAGGCAGAGTGTATTCAGTGTGCAATGCCTATGTTTTTTTGAGGTGCGCATATGATATGTACCAAGGATTATTAATTATTGATTTCAGGGACACGTCTGATCGAGGCCCACTTGCAATTGCTGTCAATGGGCACTTTGTCTCCGCTGACTGAATCCGAAAGGTGACACTTCCCACGCGTCTGCAGCTTGTTTCTTGCATCTACCTAGGCACTGAAATGCATATCGAGGCTCCCAGCCGCCGTGAGGTCTGGCTTGTGGTACTCTTGCTTGCTTCTGTTCTCCTCATTTCTTGGAGCAATCCATCCAGCTCAATCACTTCAACAGACAGTACGCTTCAAGGAGATGTGGTGGTGAACTCTAGTGTCGAAGTGAAACCTAAGAATATTCGGGATGTTGTGCAATGGGGTATGGGGGAAGTTCCACACTCTTCAGTAGTAGCCCACGTACCAGGTGAGTCTCAGAAGCCCCATAAAAATGTAATTTGGCTAAGACTTGATAGGTTGGACTATACTTGACAAACTCTACCTGCTGAACGGCACGCTCTATATTGTAACAGATAGCCCAGAAAGCATACCTAATCGCACATACATCACCTCCACTAATCTCAATATCGAGAATGGAGCTGAGGCCTGGGAGGCACGCATTGCCACGGACAAAGAGATGAGAGTAATTAGCCCATATGAGGCCAAGAAGCTGCTTGGACCTGACGCCCAGATCATTGATGGAGTTTCGGTGCGTCTGGGAAAGGACTAGAAAGATAGTTTTGCTGATAACTATCCGCAGTGGCTTACGACCGATACGCGTCAATTGTAAGTATTCATATCCCTCATTTAGTTCACGACGTTAATCTTGCACAGCATCACACACTACTACCATTGGTCTGCTGAGCTGTTCTTCGGCTTTTGGCGCACGTACTCTTCTCTGGACCCCTCCATTACCTCGACAGGCGAGACTACCCTGCCTCCACCGCGCCGCATCATGTTTAAATGCGTCGATGGCGACCACTGGCGAGACTACGCGTGGATGAATCAATGGGTCCTCCGCAACTCCTTCCCCAATATTGGCATCGAGCTCATGGAAGATTGGGCAGACCGTATCGACATGGGCCGCACCTTCGTATTTGATCGGGTTGTCCTGGCTGATCGTTCTGCTGCGATGCACGGATTCAACTTTCAGCGCACCCAGCGGACCGCCTCAGAGCCCTTCGCGCTTCCCGGAAGTGTAAACTGGTGGAGTACCATCCGTGGCAACGTCATTCAGGCTACAGGCCTCGCTGAGGACGCGGGGCAAGGAACGCGGGGCACCCCTGTCATCACATACATCTCTCGCCAGGGTTGGGGTCGCCGTATGTTGATTCCAGAAGATCATGATCGGCTGGTGGAGGAGCTGTATCGCCTCAGGGATACTTACGGGTATGAAGTGAACGTGGTGAGCATGGACAAGCTTTCAAGGCAGGAACAGCTGCAGCTTGCGGCTCGGACTACTGTAAGTAAGCTTGCTATTCCATGCGGGCAAAATAGTGAACGTCCGATCCAGATCATGATGGGCGTGCACGGGAACGGTTTGACCTCATTGGTGTGGATGAAACCCACGCAGCGGTCGACCGTTATTGAATTTTTCTTCCCGGGTGGGTTCGCCCACGATTACGAATACACCACTCGAGCGCTCGGCATGGTTCACTACGGCTTCTGGAATGATAGGTGCGCTCATATTTCAGCTAACTCTTAATCCAGTGAACTGATCAACTTTCTGCAGATCATTTACGAGCCCTGAGACGCCCAATGTCAATTATCCCCCAGGTTTCCAGGGTAATGAGATTCCCATTGACGGAGCTGCCGTGGCTCGCCTGTGTGTGGAACGACTGACACTTTCGGAGGAGGCAGATGATTAATTAGGAGGAAGATGAAAATGTATCATATGAGTGTCATAAAACAAAGTTTAACGCATGTGCGGAACAGCGGGGGAAAAAACTCTACACTCAGATTACCATGACTGGCTGAGGAATCAGATAAATAGCCCATAATTAAATTAAATTTACAAAAGAGTGCAATGGGTGAGCTATTTGATAAGCCACTTGCTCTCAAGATACACCCAGTCTGCACCCAGTTCATATCCAGCTGCATCACACGATATTGCAAAAACTGTTGTATTATGTTAATTCCAGCAATCGACCACCCAAGCTCAAAAAATGGCTTGTAGAGAATTGAATTGGCAAAGAACATTGTGTGCAAGAAGAAAAACTGTAATTGGGCATATCAACTCATCCCAATTGAATACATTGACAATGCATCTGTCGAAGTGAGGCTATGGTAGGAGTATTGCGAGGAAGTCTAAGATGGTTGACCTCTGTGCTAGTAGAGGAGAGAAGAGTATTGAATCTGATAAAGATAGTGGGTAGTTACATCGTGTATATATACGTAGAGAGTGATGATGCAATAATGAGCAATAGTAGTATAATACTAGAGTAACTAAGATGCAATGGTTAGGAATAACTGTGGCGTAGTAGAACAGTTAGGTAGTCCATAAAAGCAATGCATAGTAAATGAGGGGTTTGCTCATTGTAGAGTGATAATAGAATAATAATGATGTGATAGCACGTAACTTCAAGACTCCCACTCAATGAGTAAATCATATGGCAGTACGGCGCAGTTGGATACAGCGTCCAAATAATAATCCATGAGGTCCAAGGTTCAAATCCTGGTGGTGGCGACTTTTTATTACTAGTCCCGACATCGGTGATTTGCTTAGTCAGTCGGCATATAAGCTTCAAATTTGCTATACGCCGGATGACCAATCCAGCCCCTGTATAGCCAGAGCTAGGTATACAGAGGTTGCACAGGTAATTAGCCCCTGTATAGCTGGCTCTGGCTATACAGGGGTCATTTCCTGATGAAGCGACTTGATTTAAGTGTGCAGAAATAAGTCCCAATGCCTTGCGGTGCCAATCATGGCTTGCAAACGGTAGTGCCTTGGTGAGTGCGTCGGCTATCATGCCCTTTGTGTTGACATAGAAAATGTACGCCTGTTTGTTCTTGATAAATTCCCGAATGTAGTGGTAACGAACGTCGATGTGCTTGGTTCGGCGATCGTGTGTGGGGTTTACTGCGAGAAATATGGAACCTTGATTATCAGCGCACATGGGGGTTGGTTTGTTAACTGCAAAACCCAATTCCTGTTAGAATGAGCACAGCCAAGCAGCTTAGCGACTTGAGTCAGACAGTGCCATATATTCAGACTCGGTAGAGCTCAGCGAGACTGTCTTCTGTCTGCGAGTTACCCAGCTGATTGCTCCATCGGCCATGAAGTAGACATAACCGGAAGTGGAATGTCGATCATCTCGGTTCTCGGCCCAGTCGGAGTCCGAGTATCCAATTAATCCAGCTCAGGATGCGCCGTCATATTTGATCTTGTAGTCCTTAGTACCTTTGAGGTATTTCAGGATGTGGCGGGCGGCATTTAGATGAACTTGGGATGGATTTTGATTGAATGAAGATAGTCGGGTGACTGCAAATGATATGTCGGGACGAGTACCGAGCATGACATAGAGAAGTGTTCCGATAATGCTTTGATATTCATGGCGGAGTTCGGGTGTGGCCTCGACCTTTGACGGTTCATAGTGTACACTAGACGGTAATGGAGTGCTGACGGGGTGAGGATTAGTCATCCCAAATTTCTCCAGTGCGTTATCAATGTATGATTCCTGATCAATGGTGATCGAGCGCTTAGCGCGATCTCGGATGATTCTGATTCCGAGGTATCTCTCGGCGGGTCCTAGATCCTTCATTAAGAACTCCTTTTGGAGCTGGATCTTGAGCTCGTCGATTGCGGCTTTAGCGGGTCCCATGATGAGGAGATTGTCGACATAGATGATCAGGTATATAGCCTGACTGTCGATAGTTTGTTTGTGTACGTAGACTCCTCCATCGGAATGTATCTGAGAGAAGCCGTATCCTTCCAAGGTTTGGTTGAGTTTTTCATACCACCGTCTTGATGCTTGCTTGAGGCCATAAATGGCTCTGACCAAGCGGTGAACCTTGTGTTCCTGTCCTTTGACCTTGAAACCTTCCGGCTGTTCCATATAAATTTCCTCAGTGAGTATTCCATTTAGGAATGCTGTCTTCACGTCCATAGCCTCGATTTCCCAATCTTCGAGTGCAGCGTGAGCGAGTAGGAACCTAACTGACTCAAAACGAGCCAGCGGTGAAAAGGTTTCCTCGTAGTCGATTCCGTAGATTTGTAGATATCCTTTTGCCACAAGGCGGGCTTTGTATTGACCATCATGTTTGATGTCAAATACCCAGCGGCACTTGACCGCCTTCCTGCCTTTAGGTAGATCAACAAGTTCTTTCTCCCAAGTACCCATCTCAACATGAGACTTGTACTCATCTTCAATTGCAGCCTCCCACTTAATCCAGTCGAGGTCTTTCTGAGCATCCCAATATTGTGCTGGAATTAATGGGGTGAGGCGTTGACTAAGCATAGCTTGGATGGTACCGGGTTCCGTTTTCTGATCTTCATCAAATATATGTTCGCCAGTGAATGTGAATATATCTTCAGCCGCTGGATTGTCCCGATTTCGGTAGTTGTTATCTTTGGTAGTATCCCGCTGAATTAATGCTGCAGGGTGGTTTCCATATGCAGAATTAGCCGCCTTGAAACTTTCTTGAGCAGTATTTTGACCAGCAGTAGCGCGCCCTGATCTCCTAAGATTTGGAAAGAGAACTGGTGGCGGCGGAGTCACAGGAGTTCGTGATCGGAAACGTGGTTGGGGCTGAGCACGTGGCGGAGATGATGGATAAGGAAATGGTATATCTTCTTGGGGATCTTGTAGTGGCGGAATTCCATGTTCTTCCTCCTCTTGTTTAATATCAGGTATGTCTTCATAAAGATCATCCTGGTCATCTGACTTGTGGTCAGGCTCCTCCTCGGGTGGTTCCTCGGAGTCAGGAGGTGGATGATCATCATGATTCTCGTTATCAGAGGATGTATCATCCGCGGGATAGAATGCGAGTGGTATTGACGGCTCTGGGTTGACTGGACCTGGCTCGTCAGGATTTAATTTGGTAGAAACTGGATTTTGTGGTTTAGATTTTTGGCCAATAAAGGGGGACTCATCGAAAGTCACATCACACGACTCGATGAGGGTCCTGGATTGCTTTAGCCATACACGGTAACCCTTTGAACCGTTGATTTGAGCATATCCAACAAACATCCCTTCAAGCACTTTAGGCTGAAGTTTATTCCGCTTGTCCTTGTGAACGTGAACGAATGCCTTGCATCCAAATATTCTGAAGTTAGAAATGTCTGGGACCATTCCATCCCAGAGTTCTAGTGGGGTTCTCCATTCGGCACGAGAGAATGGTGTGCGGTTATACACATAAACAGCATGTTCCACGGCAATCTTCCAGAAACCTTGGGATAAACCTGCGGTGTGGAGATCTGAAGTTGCTTTGTTAATGATAGTCTGCTGCCAGCGTTCTGCATGTCCATTTTGTTCTTGTGTCCGAGGTAGTGCAGATTGGATTTCAATACCACGGTTCCTGCAATATGTTTTGAAATTTGTCATCTCGTCACTTTTGTTGCCCTCGAATTCCCCCCCTCGATCAACGCGGACGATCTTCACTCTTGTCCCGAGTTGTCGTTCGGCCCAAGTGATAAAGTGGTGAAAACACTTGGTGGTGTCGGACTTCTCGGAGATGAAGTACATCTTCCCGTATGACGAGTGATCATCGAGGCAAGTGACGGTCCATTTGAGTTTGCCCCCCAGGGCATATGACGGCATTTCATCTAGGTCCATGTGTATTAGTCCAAGTGGCTCTGCAGCGCGAGAGGATGATGGCGGGTGCGGGATCCGTTTGGCTTTCCCTACCAAGCATCCAGGACACAGCTTGATTGTGTCAGGGATTTTGATCTCGGGGACACCTTTGACGTGATCCGGTAATTGTTTGATAACACGCTTGCCGGCATGTCCTAAGCGCTGATGCCATAGTTCGTATGTTTCTTCTGACGTAAGTGCGGAGATAACGGGATGATCGAAGGTGGTCGGATTGGGAGATATGATTTTTGCCTTGATCCAGTAGAGTTGAGTTCCTGGATTGTCTTGAGCGTAAATAACCTCTGGTCCCCTTCGTCCGTCCTTCAGAGTTTTGAATAATTTGAGATAGTTTTCTTTAATAGAAATTTCTCTTCCTTTTTGTACTGCCACGCGCGGCGCAAAGAAACGTCCGCTGGCCTTTGGTACATAGAGGACCTCGTCCAATATGATTTCAACATGCTCTCTCCGGGAGTTAATGTGATTCAGTTTGACTTTGCCGTATCCAATTATAGGGATCTCGGAGCCATCTCCGATCCTGGCCTTTCCGGGTTTGGAAAAAGGTTGATATTCGGTAAAGTCTTGCATGTTGTTTGTAACGTGGCGGGTACACCCCGTGTCGCACATCCATTTGGTGTTATAGGATGTTGTTTCACTCGTGGAATAAAGAGTAGTGGAGATAGTATTGGCAGCCATGGCGCTATCGAGTTCTTTGTCATCGAAGCGTATAGTTTTCAAATCTGCCTTGGAGCCACTTCCCTTTTTCCGATTATTCCCCCCTGGCTTGCCCTTCCCTTTATTTCCCCCGCCCTTATTGTTCCCAGATCCTGATCCCGATGGGCGCTTTCCGTTTTCCCAATGATTCTCCGTGTTGTGACTGCCCTCGGGGCGGGGACAGCCTTCGCGGGTGCACCGCAACGGAAGTGTCTTGGTTTGGGAGATACGGTTGATGTGCGCATCGGAGCTCGCCTTGGCTGATTTCCGATGAGTTTCTTCTTCTTCGATCTTGGCGATGATGTCGGATGGATTAAGTTCGTCCATTTTCTCGCGCATCGATAGAAGAGTAGTGGCGAGTATCTGATAGGATTGTGGAAGGGAGTTGAGGATAATGAGGGAGAACCACATGTCATTGACAGCGATTCCTGATTGGGACACCTTGTGCCTGAGGTCCTCCATGCGTGCGATCTGGGCTCGGATTGGTTTGTTATCGCATCTATAATTGAATAGGCTTTGGAAAGATGAGAACCCGGACACGAGTCCGACTTTCCCATATTTCTCTTGGATGCGATCCCAGATGACAAATGCGCGGGTTTCTCCTTCGAGTAGAAAATGATAAGAGGTGTCGAGGGCCATGGAAATGTATCCGAGGGCCTTCATATTCTTCTCATCATATTTGGCTTGTAAGGCCATTGATGCGGTTTTCGAGGCAAGTTTGGTTGCAGCGTCCGATCCCGAAACGTCGATCTTCGGGCGTTGGGTCCGGATAGGAGCGTCCGGATCCAATTGTTCATCGGTGGGGAGGTATTTGCCTTTCCCATTGCTGTCCAATTTGATCTTGCCATCGGTACCTGTTTCAAAGTCATCGGAATAGGGTTTGACACCTACAACGATGTCTAGAACTTGGTAGAAGGAGAATATGCCGATCATGGAGGTTTGCCAGGAGGAAAAATTCTTTCCGTTGAAAGACGGAATTGCGTGCTTCGGATCTGTCGGTGACATGATAGTTATTTAGAAATGAAGCGAGATATCAGAATGTGAAGATAAGAGATTTAACAGCTGAAACGTGACTTCGTGAGCGTAGAAAGTGATACCAGAAATAGTAACTGTAGGTAGAGGCTCGGGAGCTTCGCAAAAGGAAAAATCTGAGAAGATATCAGTAGAAGGAAAGATAGAGAGGGATTTCTTGTCAGAAAGAAAAGAAGAGTAGTAAGGAAAATTTACAACTTCGTCAATGACTGAAGTACGAAAAGAAAAGAAATGAACGTCGTAAAGTTCGTAGTATTTTTCTTCAAGGGTTTCGTCAAAAATGGAGTTGCTCCAAATGTTGTCGAATCTTTCTTCCCAGTGAAGTGGTGCCACTATTTCTTGTTCTTCCCGTAGAAGGCCTCGTTCTTGCTGTAGTCGGGGTCTTCGGAGGGAGTTGGTGATGTGACGCGAGAGTCGTTGGAGTCTTCACTCTCCTCTTCTTCGGCGTGTTGTTGCTGTATAGTCTGATAGCTCGGGATAAATTCAAAGCGGAGTGAATTGGGGAGAAAGCGGACAGAGTCTGCAGTCTCTTGAATGAGTAGGCGAAGGGATGCGATCTCACTGAAAATGAGATTGTACTCCCGATGGATCTGATCGTTGAATGTGCCGGTCCGGCGGATGCTGTTAATGCGGCGCACAAGCTCGAGCTCGCGCTTGTTGTACTTGATGTGTTTCACGTAATTCTCGTTGGCTCTGGTGACTTCTTTGATCCCGGATTCGTCGGCGTCGATGAAACTGACGGATTGAAGAGGACTTGCTCCGTCGAGGTGGCGGTCCGTGTAAAAATACTTCTCGATACGTTGACGTTCCCTGTTGATAACCCAGGCAGTCGGAGTATAGATGGAAGTAGGTGGAGGTGGACCTGATCGAATCCCTAGACGTGTGTCAACGTGGTCAGGGGATAAGGCCGGAAGAGTCGGAGGTGGAACCCTGAATGGATAGGGAGAAGAACGGGTGCGGCGAGGATTACTGGATGAAGATACACCACGATCGGAGATGACCGTGTGCGGGGGCTGTTGTGCTGGCGGATTAACGAGTTGAGTACCGAGTGAATTCAAGAAGCGCTCAGCGGCTTGTTCAGCTGAGAGATCTCGGGGCTGATATGGTGGCGCTGGTGGCGTGACTATGATATCACCGTCTACTTCTTCCTGTCTCTGTCTCCGGTTGTTCCTTCGGTTCCTGTGGCGATTGCGGCGATTGCGTCGTTGAACTGCACGAGGTGGAGGATGAATGGGAGCGAGTCGGGGAAGAGTTGGAGGCCGGATAGGGATGGATGATAGGATGAGTTCGAGCTCGATGTTGTGCTCGCCGAAGAAAGGTCCAAAGGTGAGGATCCTACGGGTGAGGCCGGTGGCAGAATTAACCCGGGCGAGGTAACGTCGAGGAAGTAGGTACAGGAGTGCAGTGGAAACTGCGAAGAACTCGATCGCTGATGGCATATTGGCGATAAGATAAAAGGGAGTAATAAAAGGATGGTGGGTGCGCGTCTGACCTCGACGAATGTGATGATAAGGTTTTGATCGGAGTGATCGGGGGTTTGCCCGAGAGTCAAATCGGGGAGGGACTGTTCGATCACTGGTGGGATTCCACCAAGCAAGGTACGAGGTTGGATGATGGATAAACCGATCAAGAAGATGATAATGGTTGAGGGCAGACTGAGCGAAGCGCAGATACAAATCAAGCAAGTTAGAACCCAGCGGGGCTCATAACCTGTCGAAGTGAGGCTACGATAGTTATGGTAGGCGAGAAGAAGTCTAGCTTGGTTGACCTCTGCAGTGTGGAGGGAGAGAAGGTATTGAATCTGATAAAGATAGTGGGTAGTTACATCGTGTATATATACGTAGAGAGCGATGATGCAATAATGAGCGATGGTAGTACAATACTAGAGTAACTAAGATGCAATGGTTAGGAATAACTGTGGCGTAGTAAAACGGCTAAGTAGTCCATATAAGTAATGCATAGTGAATGAGGGGTTTGCTCATTGTAGAGCGATAATAGAATGATAATGGTGTGATAGCACGTAACTTCAACAGAGAGTGGGCGAATGACAAAATACCCACCACTTGTAGGCTCTGAAGCTCCGGAGCTGATCTGAGCCCACCACGGATTCAGAGGATGTCAGGGCGTGAAGGATAATATACCTCGAGGAAGCGTAGCTGGCAAGACCGCAGACAAATTACAAGTGCAAGGTCCGCGTTGGCATCTGTCGTAGGCATGAGGAAACGTGTGGTGAGCTCACTTCCTCACTTCTAAGGTATTTGAAGAGACAAATAAACCGCACGTAGAATATCTGCACCGGCATGCTCATTGCAGAGACCCAAATAGCGTCAGCTCGCTGTCCCGATTTTGCGTCTAGCACACCGACCATTGCCAACTCTCGCGTCTACTATTGATGTGCTTGAATATACAGACATACTTCACGTCTAAATTACCGAGTGCACTGTCGAGAGCTGAACGTCACTCCGCCAACGGCTGCTTGCAGATGATGTCGATGACCATCTTCACCGTGTCTTGATCTTGTATAGTCCCGCCACTGCCGCCGCGAGCAGCGTGGTCTTCCCCGCCCCCACTTGCGCTCCGCCTCGAAATTCTCAGCGCCGACCGCCTTGAGTCCGCCGGTTGCGGCGTGCGTATCTGTCAACAATATATGCTCGTTCTTGAGCCAGCCGCCGCTCGTGCGGTACCACACGACGCACGCGATGAGCGGCGACCCGTCAGGCGCCGCGCGAGCGTGGTATTGTAGTGCTCCGCAGCTTATGCGCGACCCCTGATGGGGGCGCGTCCCCCCGCCGACCACTGGTGCGATGAGTTGCAGGTCGTACTCTAGCTGCACCTCGTCCTCTGAAGAAAATCGTGTCACAGGAGACGATGTTGCCCGTCATGGTCCAGATGCTGTTCTCGGTGATGAGCTGGATGCCGCCGAAGTCGGGAATCAGGTCGGGGCACACGAGTGCGACGCTGTCCGTGCACATCTTCTCGTGCCTGACGGTGACGTAGTACAGCCGCGCAGAGACGTCCCGGTTGTCGATGACGACGCGCGTATTGGAGCGACAGCGGTTTCGGAGGTCGTCCCTACTGAGTATGATGCAGACTATAAAACAATGGAGGAGCCGGTCAACCGAGCAGTGTGAAATTAGGACTTGGCTTTAGGCGCGATGACTACCTCGGTCTTCGACATAAGCAGAACTGCATCAGATTTAGACTGCAATTCTATGGTCACTATTCATCTATCAGCTTCAAGTATAGAGAGAACCTGAATGAGAAAGCGCACAGATATCGTGATTTCAAAATGCAAGTGAGGAGATATTGGCGACGGGACTTGCACTGTGGAGGCGGTTTCCAGTATAGGCTGACGTTGATACCTGGCCCGACCTGGAGTGAGATTGGGCGGACCAGTGAAGAGGCATTGGGCTGCATAGAGGAATTGATCTCCTTCCTCTATTTTGCTGTCGGCATTCCTAGATGCGTCTTTCTTGTGATGAACATACATCTTGTTTCGACGCGAAATCAGCCACTTCGGAGCGAGCGGCCTTGTTCGCAGTATGCCGGGTGATGGAAACCGGGGCAAGAGAAGAATATGCTGGGGTGTGCAGTACTTCGCATTATCTTCGAAGCTGCGATTGGAGCGATAGTGGAAGCAGTCGATCGAATACTGCGGAGCGCACTTTTGGCGCGATGGAGACCTTCGTGATCGTGAATAGCGCAATGGAAGCCACGATGTTGGTTTCCAGTACAGGCCCACGGGGTCTATGCTGGAGGAAAATTGCATGCTTCAGTCTCAATCAGAGAAGAAATGGAAAGGAGAGGAGGACGCACCGACGTGCAGCCCGACGCGCGTCTTCTCGGGGCTCAAACTTTGATCTTCTGCCAGATTTGTGCAAAGCGTGTCGCGGACGTCTGCTGAATAGTGTCTTGTTACATGACCTGTGAGCAATGCCTGTAGCATCCCAGCTCGTGAGCAAATATTTGAGAGGAACGCAGAGCGCAGAGACGCACAATGATCTCTTAGTCGCTCGTGAATACTGGTCTTGTGCCCATTAGCTAGAATATCTTGCAGTAGAGCTATCTAGAATTGCAGGTATTCATATCAGCCACAGCGTCGTACAAAAATGCTAAAACGACTCACTATGACCTGCATGCGCCCGAGGCTCATCGCCTGTTGCAGGTGGATGATATCTCCATCGTCTCGAGATACATTTGCTGTTCCACCTGTGGGCTAGTGGACACAGCAACGACAACTCAAAGGCAATTAAAGTCCATTCTAAGCACGCCTGGGTCCTTGGGGCGTGATGAAGGCGGGGAGGGTGAGGGAAACGGCTGGGGGCCGCTGCTGGGGAAAGAAGGGACATTGTGTGGGTATGAAAGGGATGAGACGGGATGAAGCACACGATTTGACACTCGAGAATTAGTCTTTGCATGGATGCATAGGTAGGTTGACGAGCGAGGTTTTGAGGAAGACATGATCAAGACACGAGAAATACGCCAGCAGTAATCGACATAGCCACCGAGGCTTATTCACTTCTCACTCGACAAATGACCGGGACAAGATCGGGAGCGTCAATATTGTTGTCCCACAACTTGCCCACAACTCAAGAATGCTCATTTAAATCTTTTCGTCGACGAGGTCCTAGGCCTGGCGAGTTCTCTTGGCATCTACTCAAAGTAATGAACGACCGCTTGAGTTCCCTTGATGATGATATCTGAATCGGCGCAAGATCGTGGTCTGCGCAGCGCCGCACAACGTCTTCCCATTCTGATTTCCCCTGTCCCTTGCATCAGCCTGCATCCTCCCCCTTCTCCGCTTCACGGATACCAACACCACAGCCAGTCCGCTTACTTCGGTGACACACTCCTGGAGCCACACCTCGTCCCGCATCCGCTCCCTGTTGACTTCGCCGCGCGCGACGCTCCACAGGCTTGAGTCCTTCCATGTCTTCCGCTGTTGGAGCAGCGCGGTGGCTATGCTCGTGCGTGCGTTCACGCCCAAAATGTCCGCAAATAAAGAGGCAGCGAAAGAGGCAGCGAGGAAGGCCGTGTATGAGAGCGACACGGTGGCGACGGGGAAGGGGCTGATCGGTTCGGGAGGGTGAAAAGAGACTTGAGCATGGTCTCAGAGCGGCAGAGCCGGTGTTTCCTCATCCCAGTGACGCCGGATAGAGCAGGTGACAGTTAGGCCGAGAGCAAGTGTTTGCTCTGTACAAATCTCCGCATATTTAGATCGTTCCGGTCCACTAATGCGATCCTAGTGCTCACAAGCGTTCTTCGTGGTGTGTCTTCACGACACTATTGGAGTAGATCCTTCATTTCGTTGCAACTAACTTCCATCAAGTTGCTCGCAGAGAGGATGCTACCGTCGCGAAATTACTTCAAGAGGCCGCTGGTGCACTGCAATCCCAGATGATGGGTGTAAGCAGCCAAAGGATAGCAACAAATTCACATTTGTATATAAAGACAAAAATAAACAAAAGAGCTTGATTTCTTCGGTCCAATATTTGGGGATATCTAAGCAGTGATGCCTCCTAGTTGGCTAGAAGTCAATGCATCATAAGTGGGGCACAGGTCATTCCAGGCGGCTATGAAATATTCGCTCAGATTCACGAGGAATGGGCAACCGAAAGAATCTTACTGGTATTGACATCATGCGCCGCCACGCCGGATGGGTTCTCAGCGAAGACGATAGCGAGCCCAAGTTGGAGATGCCAATCGATGTGGCTGGTAAAGGATTATAGCAGTCAGTAAAGCCATAAAATAGCGATCAGTTGATGGGATTACCAGTGGAGAAACCACGGGCCAGTGTTGTCGGTGGTCCAGCGGATGGTCACATTGTCGCCAGCCGCTCCGAGCGAGACGACGTCACGGCGCGGAGGATTAGCATAGTTGTAGGCTGTTTGCCCGGCACTCCGCACAACATCGAATACATGCTGTAACAGTTGATCAGCCAAATTATGCTGATTTTATCTGAGACCACCTACACCGTGCAAGTGGAAGGGATGCTGGAGACAGCCTGGGATCAGTTGAATTCTCATATTTGCCCACAGCACACGTACCGGTCCACCAGCAGCACCTGCGGGCATCGATAATTCGACAACGCTATTCGGCGGGAGGACGTAGACACTACCAGCGGGCAACAGATCCGTCGCCGACTGTGCGCCACTCAGAATCTGAAGCAGAACAGGGACGGTGGGGGACACGAAAGAGTCGCCGTTGATGGTGAAGTCCAGGTTGGTGGCGTCGAACGCGATGTCCAGGTTGAGCAGCACATCCGCGCCGCCGATTTCGGCTGTGCCAGGGGCACCTGGGCTCACCAGCGGGACCAAGTCCGCCTCCACCATTGGGATGACGCTCGTGGTCTGATTCGTCGTGGGATCGGCGGTGGCGTTGGCGCCGTTGTAGCGCAGGATGGCCGAGTTCAGCCCGCCATCGAAGCCGGTCGTGCCCAGGTTGGGGTTCGCGCGGATCCAGTAGTTGTCCACGGTCTGGTTCGCCTCGAGGATGAAGGAGTACCGCTGCCCCGCGAAGATCTGGATCGAGTCGACTACCAGCGGCTTGGTCTCGACGCCGTCCGCCTCGATGATGGTGAGGTTGTGCCCGTCGATAGAGAACGTGTAGTTGGGGTCACAAGAAATGGAGACTAGACGGAAACGGTAGCGTTTTCCCGATGCAACATTGATGGAGGCGAGAGCGGTGGCGGGGCCGCCAGAGTAGCGTCCAGCACCATTGATCAAAGCGGAGTCTGCAGTGGGGAATTTTCCGGCTTGAGGGGCGACGGTGTGGTACCTGTATTGTAGTTGTCAGTGGCAATGTAGAGTGCTGGACAACACTACTTACCAGTCGGAGAGAACGATCACAGTTGAATCTGTAAAGTGGAGATTAGTTTATGTCTTTCCTGAACACAGAAACTAGGCACCATCATCGACATCGTACAAATCAGCGTGCGGGTCCTCCGGGTCATAGATGACTATGGGTCCTCTCAGGCCATCGCAGTACTGGGTGGCGAGATGGGAGTGATACCAGAATGTGCCTGCTTGATCGGTCGCAGTGAAGTTGTAGGTGAACGAGTTGTTTGCAGCGATGGGGCACTGGTTCACGAAAGCGGCTAGAAGATTCCAGAGCTTAGAAGATTCAAATAGCGTGGTTTGAATAGAAAAGCGTACCGCCATCCATCTCGTTGGTCCCATTCTGAAAGAGTCCGTGCCAGTGCTGTAGCAGGGGAAATGAGTGTTTGTTCTTGGAATATGTGTCGGCAGCCTCACAATCGAAGTACTGAGCAGCATGGTCTCATCAGTTAGCTCATCTTTAACATTGATCTGGAAGTTATCTCCCTGTTGCGCTATGAGAAAATTAAACCTATATTATCGGTACGCGAAACTGACTTTATTCCCGGTGATCAATGATCCAGGGAACGTTCCTCCAGCAAGAACGGTTCTGCGAAGCATACAAATTAATGAGCATCATTAATTCAGAGATAGTGTACCCACGAGCGAATGAAGCCATCAGGGGCAATGTCAGCATTGGAGATGACAAGGTCGGTAACAGGACCTATGGCTGCGCGAACGCTTCCAAGGCCTGACATAAGGAAATAAAGAGAGAAGAGCGATGTGGAAAACATTTGGATGACCCGTGGGGCTGAATGGCTTGTTGGATTTCTGGAGCGTCATCTGAGGCTTTATATGCAACGCTAGATGTGGCTCACCATCCCATGAAATGAAAGCGGCAAACAGAACGTACCAGGGTGGCCGCCGCGTCCGCACTCAGCACGAAGGTTGAACATTTGCGCTTAGGGAGGTGTGCGGCTGAGACATCGTAACTTCGATGATGAATTGCTGCGCAGTGGCCGCCGTATGTGCGTTTCTCTGATGGATACAGATAAGATGACAGCTAATACAGCACACAAGGGACGCACCCGGCGCTGAGAAACGCGCACCGATGTCACGGCGGCAAGAGCTCTAGAGAGGGCGAAGGCAGAGCGGGCCGCGCGTCACAAACGAAGGAGTAAGCAAGCTGACGTTCTTAGCTCAGGTTCTCCCATAACGGCCATCAGCCACCAAATACTCAATGCACGAGTCTGACCATTCCACTCAGCAATCAAATTCGCCTGCAGTTCATGAGTCGGCAAAATTGTCTCAGAGAGCGGTCCCGAGCCATTACGGAATCGCAATTTGTGCGATGACAGCGGTCGATGAATTCAAATAGCCACCTGGATAAGCAGTTCAGAGATGGCTGAACAAGTTGCCGATGACAGAACGTACCAAAACAGCAGACATAGTGCGGACAGCGCAGAGTGCCATCGGCCGGAGTTGATAGTCCGAAGACCCCAACCGTCGTCCCTGAACCGCGGGAAGCCTCTTCTAACATAATATTCCAGCTCGCCATGTGCGATCGAGTTGATATAAAGCAGCCTTGAGGTTATCTGCCATGCACTGCTTCCGGTTTTTGGGGTGCCTGAGCGCAAGGATCCCGCGGTTGCAGAATTCGTCGGCCGTGGTAGCTAGAATGGCAACGCCTGTCGACGGCGCAGACTGCTGCGGAAATCGGCTGCCGATGTCCTTTTTGAAACGCCAAGCGTAATATGAAGAAAGAGGATCAAACACAGAACTGCCGCGATTCAACGGACAGGTATTTTGTCATGTGTGACGACTGCGACGGCCGCCTTCCAACGTAAGCTTGTAGAGAAGGCTGCGCCTGCCCGGCCTTGTGCAGACCTAGCCGGCGAATAAGTACCAGGGCCCCCAAAAAAGAGCAAAACAAAATACCTCACACTCACCCACCACACTGCACATCGCACAATCCCATAATGCTCCTCCAGTCAATCATGCAAGCTATAGCTTTGACTTTGTTCGCAGGCTGCAGTGTTAACGCTGTAAGCTGTGCAGTTCTCGATAACTTAAGCTCAACACTTACATGCTTGCCCTTAGCAATCGAGTATCGTTCCTCCTCCTCCCGAGTCAGCGGGGGCTGTGTTCTCTGCAGCACACGTATATAACACCATCATCGACAAGTCGCCTTACTTGACTCAGGCCACGGTGACAGTAACCTGGACCGAGAGCGCATTGCCGACTACGACGGCATCGAGTACCTAAATCAATGGTTTGAGGGGTATTCAATCATGTTTGTATGGAATATGGCTTACTTTATGCAATCATTATGCTCACGCGATTTGTCGTCGATGCGAGCCTTGTCGGACCGAAGTGTATATTTGGGTGAGAAGCGTTAAATGAGTCATGGGCTATCAACAGCAACATCGTCAGAAGGATACTAGCCATAGAAAGGTAGAATCACTGTGACGGTTGGTGATGGATCGTGGTCAAAGCTATGTGTGGCACGGGAGCAATCCATAAGATCAACGTCTGAACCTCCGTGGGAATCGCCCAATGCGGACGGGCGCTTAGCACATAACCTGCTGTGGCAACACGACAAGTTGTGCGATTCCTTTTCACGAAAAATGAACTTGAGTATTCAATAGAGGCAAAGAAACACGATTGAGAGGGTTATTCAAGAGTCATAGACCTCCATGCGCAACTAGAACGAGTAACTGATACAACGAAGAGATATCAGTCGTGACTCGTAACTAATATAGCAAGTGTCCGATGACATGAGCTTGAATGTTCATGAGATAAGAGGGTATGGCGGAGAGGGAGATATTTAGAAGTTTCAGGATTATATATGAGGAACGAAGGTCGTCCATTGAACCGTCTGGAATGCCGAGAGAGGAAGATGCCGGAGCGTTGTGAAGGAAATAGTGAGGAGGATGATGCGCGCGATGATGTACAACAAACCACAAAGTCCCATGCAAAAAATGACAATGCGATCAAAGAAATTAGTGCCGACTGTTGCACTGAAAGGATCGAACAGAGCGAGAGCTGCAACCATCGGGATGGGGATGACACTGATGGCGAGTGCAGATGCCCGCCACGAGGTCTTCTCTGCGAGGGAGGGAAATGTGTAGGACCATGCAGCGCAGTGTATTGCGCCAAATACCATTGCAACTGACAGTGCGATGACATCAGCGTGGAATGGAATATTGCCGTTGTTGGAGAAGCAATCGGACCAGAAAGTAGGAACCCGATCCTGGGTGTGTAAAGTTATCCAATAATCTCGTTCACCAATCACGTAGTCGATAGTATCTGTCCACGCGAATTGGTATTTCTGCTCTTCTCTCGGCAGGTTACCTACGATCCTGACCGGACACCGAACGTTGAGCGGCTTGTGCCACCATGCGGCGTACATTGCCACCGTGATCACGGTGTAAGCCAACGTCATGATCTCGAGGTTGGTAACGACCATACCCTGAGCGCGGCGAGCAATACACTGTGTGACGAACCAAAGTGTCTGGCATACAGCTACTGCTTTAGAGAGTGTGTCGCCTTTGCTCCTGTCTCCCAATTCCTCAACCGTCGGTGGAACAAGTGAACGAGACTTCACGAGCGTGAGGACATCTTTATGTCGGTATTCAGTACCCGTCCGATCAGCTGTGAATGGTATCGGCCACATCGGTTCCCCATCTCGGTAGTAGTGAAATCCGCCCATTATGATGAAGAAGCCATGGACAATGGTCCATGCTGTAATCTTTTAGTGAGGATTTAGTGGTGACGAATCACGATAGGCTCACATTGATCGGTGCGTCCCAACTTCTTCTCCAGATCCCCTAATAAATTATTAGAGAGTGATAACTGATTCGCAAGAAAACACTGACATAGTTCGACTGCGAATGGTGGTTGTTCAGCCACCGACTCTGAGTTTGGGTGCCGGTCTAGAAGCCTTGTCTCATGATGATCATCTCTCTCATTTCCGCCCCCTCTTTCGTCGTCGCCCACGCTACCATTATCGCCTCCTCCACCCCCCTTGATCGGATCGAGCCTGACTTTCTCAAGCTCTGTAGCAATCTGCTGCGCCCTGAGAAACTGGCGCACAGCCCAAGCAAGCACCCATTCAGGCACCAGCAGCGTCATCAGGACGACCTTCAGCGATTCGACTTGCACTGAAATCCAGCTTTGTTTGGGTCCCGGGATATTCTTGTGGACGGCCACCCAGACGCACGCGAATATCGTGCCAAGGCAGCTGGTCACGATACTAGCCAGTGACCGGCAATGGTCAAAATCAGAACATGCATCGTTCTGATCTAGATTCGCGGATGCAGCCAAGCGAAGAGAAATGGTAGAGTTGAGAGCGCTGGGCGCGATATTGACGTGGTTGCTAACGGGGAGTGCGCCGCACATCTGCGCGAGCCAGAGAATGAGCAACGGTACGGTACCTGCCATATGTTTGTAATCTGGGGAGATGTGGAATCAATGGAAGATCGAGTGAAAGAAGCGAAACTTTGTAAGGACAATTCGGCCAGTATACCATTGCTGTGTGCCTCGAGGACACAGCCGAGGTTCGGTCAATAGGAGAGATAACCGGACAACGTGACACTCGGCTAAGCAGCGAAGCTCAACCGCTCTGGTTCACATTCAAATCGCATTATAGCCCCATAGAAAGTCATACACGATTATGATGGCAGGAGAAGGCCTGGGTCGGGATGAGATGCTGTGGGGGGTCCATGTCGAAAGGAACAGTTCCAGCTCTTCGGCATATTCCATGTGTGACGTAGTCCAGTTAAGATCCAGGTCGCGATCTCAGAGTGCGCATCACGAGATGTCGTGCTGCGGCTACTGGCAGAATCGAGCGGTGATTTTCTCGAACTGCGAGTTATTGAACGCTACGTTCGAATGAGAGTCTATATAGGAAGGACGGTGGGACGAATTGAGTATACGTATTTGTCGTCAAGCTTCGTGAAAGTGAATTTCTGTTACAGTATTTCGTCTTCCCGGGTAATGCTCGTGATTATTGGTCGGGATGACATTATTGCAGGCGGAGGAAGGAAATGTGTCGGCGGCTGTGCTGCAATGGCTCGTCGCGCGCGCATCCACTACGTCTCTCTCAAGTCCTCGCTCGTCAACCTACCCATATCCATCTATGGACCGCTCCTCGAGCGTCAAATCGTATGCTCCACCCTTCTTAATCCTCTTTTTAATAGTTCTCAACGATTCATTTCCCTGCAGCGTCCCCAAAACCTCGCCGTTCACCTCACCCTCCCAGCAGTAAATGGCGCCCCGAAGACCGAGGCGTACGTAGGGTGGACAGGCATGGCCTCCGCATCGTCACTCGCGCATTTCAATAGTGCACAGGCGGACAAGGACAAGGGTTTCGAGACGATCGAGATCGACCCGCAGTACGCGATGGGCCTCGGACTGGTGCAGGGTGCCGTGGTATGTGTTGCCGCTTTGTGAATGGACTGCGAGTGGGTGACAACTGATATGCGGCTGGTCATAGGTGGAAATAGGCCTGCTACACGACCTACCGTTGGCCAAGTCAGTCGGCACAGAGCCGGTGTCCGCAGACGACTGGGAGATCATCGTGCGTCCGTTCGTTTATGCTCCATCCCACCTACTTTCCTGACGGCTTATTGCATGATAGGAACTGCATGCTGGCCACGTAGAAGACACTCTTCTGGGCCAAGTTCGCGTCGCGCGCGTCGGACAGGAGATCGACGTCTGGGTCCTCGGGCGCACGCGTGTGCGTCTGCGCGTCGGTGCGTCGCCTCCTCTCTTTCGCTTCTTTTTTCCAAGTAGAACTTATTAGTAAACAGTATCGATTGATCCGCATTCGAAATCCGACGCGCTGTTGCTTACAACCAACACTGAAGTGAGCATCGCGCCCAAGCTGCGCTCCACCACTTCCACACCCGCCTCTAAGAAAGCCGCCGGATCTTCCTTTGCAACAACCGCATCAACCGCTTCCTCGAAGGAGAAATCAGCGGAAGCGACAACGCCATTTCATATCCTGCGTGTCCTCCCGCCCTCCATCATCCACCTCGTAACGGACAGCGCAGCATACACACGCCCAGAACCTATCGCGCTCACTTCGAAAGCGACGTTCGATATCCTCACCGCCCAAATCAACCTCTTCGGGGCAACTGAAGCGAAGGAAGTAGGAGAACACTTCCACCATGCGACCCTCCGCCACCTTCCCGGCCCGCTGGATCCCTCTGCCCCAACGCCAGGTGCTGCTCCTGCAGCTGTGCCAATAGCGAAAGTGATAACCGCTAAGGATCCGTCAAGCGCACAGCCAAAATCCGACGACGCTGCGAAGACGGTGGGAGACAAGGGGGCGGAGGTCGTGTTGCTCGGGTGGAGAGCAGGCATCCCGGAGCACCATGTCGTTCTACTATTTGTGCCAGAGGGGAAGGTTGGGGAGTGGGATCTAGTTGGCTTACGGCGAGTCTCTCAAATCTGATTCCAGCAGGCGGTACTCGAATTGACAACATGACTTGTCCTGCAGGGTCTCCAGCGAGCGCGAACCGGCGTCCAAAGTCTTATCTTCCGGCTCCATCATTGTCTCTCCTTCCACTTCATCGAAGTATGCTGCTTTCTTCTGCTCACTCGCGGATTGCTGATGTGCGTCGGTCTTACAGAGAAAAGGAGCCGTTCCTCGCGGGCGTGGATGATATCTTGACCAAATGCACCGATTTTGTGGTCCGAGCATTCGCGCTACACGCGGGCATGCAAGTTCATCGCGGTGGTAAGCTTTCTGTCTTATCATCTTTTCCTTTGACAACCTTCAGATGTAAATCTGCTGTTGGACATCTCTCTTGATGCCTCATTTGTCACGTGATTTGTAATGACTAACTCATTTGAACCGATTGCAGTATCGGCCCTCCTCATCACCGGCCGCTCAGGTGCTGGGAAAACTTCCATTGCGAACGCGGTCGCATTGCGCGTCCAAGCTGACTCGCGGGTGTATGCATGTTAGTCCTTTCTCCCGTTACCCGCCTCCGCCTATTCGTCTTGCTCTCGCACATATTGACCCACGTCGAATTGCAGACAGGCTTTACGTCGACCTTGCGCGCTACACTGAGACGCCCGTGCCGACCCTCAAAGCACTGTTCAAGTACTGGTGGGCGGTGGCAGCGTGGCATCGGCCTAGCGTGTTGATACTGGACAATGTGGACAAGCTGATGGGAGTCGAGCTCGAGGTACGTTATCCGATACCTTCACATCCCCCCCCCCTCTTCATCTATTCCATTACTTCTTGCTCGCAGCTGAAGGCGGATAAACTGATTCCACCCGCAGCATGCCGACTCCTTCCGTACACGGCATCTCACTGAGCTCTTCGTGGCTCTCTATTCCGCGTCTGCGCGCTCGGCAGCGCCAAACGCCCGTGGGATCGTGGTCATTGGGATGGCGCAGAGCCAAGCGGCATTGCACCCCCTGCTGAGCAGCGCGCACGTGTTCAGCGAGATCGTGGGCGTGAAGCGGCCGAACAAGGATGCGCGTCGAGATGTACGTCTATCTTTCTTGCACACTGGTCTCTGTGCATGAGCTGATTGTGCAATCACAGATCCTGGCTCGTATAGTGGAGCGTCGTCTGGACCTCGCGCCTGATATCAAGCCTGACCTTGCGTCTCCGTTGAACTTCACTGCGCTCGCGACGCAAACGGAAGGCTACTCCGCAACGGACTTGCACGACCTCGTCGCGCGCGCGATGCACCAAGCGGCGATGCGGAGTACGAAAGACGAAAGTGTTGATGCTGATGCCGAGGTACACTTTACTTATCTCACATCCTCTTTGACCTCGACGCTGACGATGAATGTACAGACGAAACTGAGCGGCGCGGACTTTGACGCCGCGCAAGTAGACTTTGTTCCCCTTTCTCTCCGAGATGTGAAGTTACAGAAGTCAGACGTCGCGTGGTCTGATATCGGAGGCAAGTTTATCTGCGCCTACTTCGAACGACTTGCTCATTGAGAACCATTTCTCCAGGCTTGAGGGAAACGAGGAAGGTTTTGAGGGAGACGCTCGAATGGCCCACGAAGTATGGACCCATCTTCAAGCAATCACCTCTGCGATTGCGTTCCGGGTAGGTCTATCTTCGTGAAATATTACTCGTGTTGATTCGCGTACCTCGTCCAGTCTGTTGCTTTATGGCTATCCTGGATGCGGGAAAACACTGTTGGCATCAGCTGTTGCGCGGGAATGCGGGTTAAACTTCATCAGCGTCAAGGGGCCGGAAATTCTCAACAAGTATATTGGTGCGAGTGAGAAATCGGTGAGCTGGTCCTTGCGATAGGATGACCACCCGACGCTGACTCTGCGCTCTCAGGTGCGGGATCTTTTTGAGAGAGCCAGTGCCGCGAAGCCCTGCGTGCTGTTCTTTGACGAGTTTGACTCTATTGCTCCGAAGAGGTGCGCCCATCATTTCGGAGAGAAGTGCTCACACTAACTTGCTTGCAGAGGCCATGACAGCACTGGAGTCACGGATCGTGTAGTGAATCAGATGCTGACGCAGATGGATGGTGCTGAGGGTCTGGATGGGGTATACGTGCTTGCCGCAACCAGGTCCGCCTCGACCCTCGTGTGGCTTTGAACGCGTCTAACGCATGCCGTAGCCGACCAGATCTCATAGATTCGGCGCTTCTTCGTCCAGGTCGTCTTGACAAGTCTCTCCTGTGTGATATGCCCGATTTAGAAGATCGTAAAGACGTTAGTTTTCTCTCATCACATCTCCTTCTCTTACTGATGAATTCAGTAGATCCTGAAAGCTGTCAGCGGCAAAGTCTCAATCGCGTCCGATATTGACTGGTCATACATTGCCGAGAGCACCGAGGGGTTCTCAGGTGCCGACTTGCAGGCGCTAGTGTATAATGCGCATTTGGAGGTCGTACATTCATCAATCGCAGCTAATCCCGTCCTGGATCTGCAGGCCTCTGGGGAGGCAGAGGGAGAGGAAGTGAAGTATGTCGCGTTGGGGGGCGAGAAGGGGAGGGGTGCTGTCAGTCGTGCAGAAGAGTCTGCTATTCAAAGACGGGTAGGCTTCCTTCTTGTTCTCCCAGCATTCCCGTAGTTGACTGTGTCGATGTTTAGCTTCGTCAAATTCTTCTTTCCTCACAAACTAACACGAGCAAGCCATCAAAGGGTCTCGTTAAAGCCAAGAAGGTGCGGTGCCCTATGACCCTAGGATTCTTGTGCTTACATGCTTACACATTACAGCATGTCATCACAGAGAGCAATATTCGGAAAGTGCTCACTACAACGCAACCGTCAGTATCTGTTGACGAAAGACTACGCCTTCATCGAATGTGAGTTCAATCAGTTCGCATTTGCCCTAACTGTTGATTGACAATCCTGGTAGATACCGTGGCTTCGTCTCGGATCGTAGTGGCGATATGCCTGTACCTCCAGATGGAACTGGTGTTGGTAATCGAGCATCTCTTATGTAAAAAAGTTGTAGTTGACGGGCGAGCCAATCACCTGTGTACATGGTCGCACTTGATCATTGAGTATTACCTCAATTCAGACGCCACTTTGAGATACAAGATCTAATTATCCGCCCACACTCAATTGCAATATTCCAATGTACTAAAAATCCACTCTCAGACTGCAAAAATTCACTGAAATCATGCAATAAGCGTGCTTATAACCAAACAACGTCGGAGGGCCTAATTTGACCCTATTTTCACGCATTCCTTCCCCTTTTTATGTCAAATCGTCATGGAGCTCTTCACATGTTCTTCTCAATTGTATCCATGGCTTCCATCGACCCAGCTCGGGGTTCCCCCAAACACACCACTAAGACTGTATGCTGCTGCTGCCGCTGACTGGGATATTATATTCTCGATGGAAGTGTTGCGGGCCGATGCGTTCCATCCGGGACCATAGGAACCAGACTCGATGAAAAAAGTAACATTGGGAACTGTGAATTGTCAACGTTTAACGCACTGTTTG
The DNA here is from genome assembly GCA_014898675.1 of Athelia sp. TMB. Classification (NCBI taxonomy): domain Eukaryota; kingdom Fungi; phylum Basidiomycota; class Agaricomycetes; order Atheliales; family Atheliaceae; genus Athelia; species Athelia sp. TMB. The sequence continues at coordinate 53,646 of JACXVL010000366.1, forward strand.
CTAATTGGACTGGCCGGACTTACAGACCCGAGGGTCCGAAGTGGACCATTGGATGAATCCTTGCGGTTTGACAATATCAGACTGAGGATGCGCACCGCGCTCAGCCCCATGCTGAAACTGAACTGTAAGATGGACTTACCATGTAGGTGTCCATGTACACAACTCGAGACTGGTTATTCCAGGGTCTTCCCAAAGCGCGCTCACCCGCTGTAAATGCCATCAGTGCCGGACGTCTATTTGGCAATATATGAGCTTACTGAGATTCAAAGTCGGAAGAGCATCAGGAGATTTGATGATCTTGGCTTTACTGAAGTAGGCTCCAAAGGTGTTGGGTCCGTCTATAATCTGGTTAGCGGGTTTTGTCTTACCGGGATTGGGACGAATCGACTCACACCACTGTGTTGACCCCTTCCAGGCAACAAGACCGCCCCCGACACCCCGACTCGCTAGCGTCGTTCCCTCAAAATAAGCAGTGCCGAAGCCGTAAATCTAGCACCATTGCTCATATCAATCACATCCTTCGCATGTATAAACTACTCACAAAGTCTGTCGAGCCTGTGACTTCGCCACCAACGAAGACGGCACTACCATTTCGGCCAACATATAAGGTATCCTGTAGAAGCGTTAGAAAAGGACACGGAAAGGGGGAAAGACACTGACTTGGTAAGACGCAAAGGTACATTGGTAGAATGAAGTATTGGCGTAGGACACGAATAGCGCCGCCGAAGGTCCGGTATCGCCTGCTTTATATTCTATTCCATTCACTGTCTGTCAAATCATCAGCTCGATGAAAGAAACCTCGAGCGAGAAACTCACAGCTCTGTTGGCCACGTCGATATTGTACATCTTGAAGTCCACGTTTCCAAATTCACTCTGCATAGGTGCACCAGTAGGCCCTGAGCCGACCAAACTGGCAGCCCGATTGGGAGAAATTGTGAGAACGACGGCATCGGCATTGTCTTGAGTGGCTGTCTGGGCAGTTTGATTGATGTAGGACGAGTTCCAGAGATGGACAGTGTTACTGGCGTAGGAGTTGGGTTTAGAAGTGATGCCCTTTTCCCGCTATCGTGAGCTCAGTCTGATTGTTAGATTGAAAGCAACATACAAGGAGCGTCAGGGGACCAGCGCGAGTCACATTGACGACTTCATGGTAGGAGCCGGGGCCAACTAATATAGTCTGGCTAGAGCTATGCACAATCAAAATGTTGTCTATTGCGAGGCGTAAGCGAGAGGACTCACGTGTCATCAGGCAAAGCTGCGAGGGCGGCGCTGATCGTCCCGTAACCAGCTTGAGGATCTGTCTGGGATACATAGAGTGTGCCAGTCGGGCAGCCATCAAGCTGCAACCCTTGAGCCTTGGGGTACTGGCATTGAGAGTAAGTGGAGTTCGCAGCCAGAGTTCCAGAGAGAAGCAGAAGCCAAGGAACAAGGGAAGCCAGGATCATCATCTTGGCGTTGCTGGGTGCGTTCTTCTTGGAAATCGAATTCGCGAGGTCAATCGTCAATTATATCCACTACATTCGTTTCATTTGGCACGGCGACACCTAGGCAACACCTCCCACCATCCCCACCACCAATACCACCTGAGCACCCGCCGTCTACCGCCCGGCCCGGCGGGAGGACTGCAAATTTTCAATCAGCTGATATCATCACATCACGGTGGGTGCATCTGAAAGAGTTACGCCAAGTAAGTGACCAAATCAATCAAAAATTGGTGAAATTCACGAATCGCGGACAGACATCGATATCGAAGGACGGCGGTAGAGATTTGAACCCGCTCCGCATAGGTTTGGATCATTTTCAGTCTCAAGCTGCGGACGGTCGAGCCAGAGCTTGAATGATTGTTGCATGGGATTTTCAAGCAATGATAGCCATGGCGCGAAGAAGTTGAAAGGATTGTACAGCGCCTTGGTCGCGGTACCTGCAAAGGTTTGACGCGTCCGTCGGACTCCTAGTACTCAAGTACTGATGGCGAATACGATGACCAGGTGCTTCAGGGCCGGCCGCATGTTATAGGTTCCCCAAATTTTCACTCAAACCAACTGCCATTGTCGGCTCTAGCTCTCTCTAGCTGCACAGTCACAACGCGCAACAGCAAGGACGTGTATTGTCTCTCATAACACCTCTTGCTTGTCATTCAGTAGCAAGCCAGCTTTAAGCTTGGCCCTAGCAACCTTTTGATCCCAAACCGTTCGGTCACTCGGTGCGTCTCAGCTTCATTTTTGGCGATAATATTAATACATTCGCTCATCTCTTACAAGGCGAAGCACCTTGGTCGCAGCATTAATTCTGACAGCTCTGAAGATCCTGCCGTTTCTGTCATAGCCGTGGTTGGTCGTCCTGCCACCACAGCATGACCGCCCTTGTGCACATCATGCGAGCAGAAGTACTACCCAGACGCTTCAATAAACTTGAAACAAATCACCATATACATCCGCATTTAGTAATGAAGAATCAATGAAGCGGTGATAAGCAACCATACATGCTATAGATCAACTCGATCTGTCAACCATATGGACTTGCGCTGGAAATGTCCAGCAAAATCGGAGAGCTAACAAGACGTGTCGATGCTCCGGCACCGGGCCAAGGTTGGTGCTCGGTCAACGCGCTATTCTGGAAAATATCCAGTGTTGACAAGATCTCTCTCTTACAGCTCCTTCCGCAAGAAATATTCTGCTCAAGCGGACGGGCGGGGTGCGGGTAAGTGAAACGTCAAGCTTTTGCTTTACCATTCAACAAATTTCCCTACAATTCCTGCCCCGACCTTAAGACAAATGAAATGTCCTGATTGCGCGGTCGCGGTGGCTCTTCGTTGACGTTTGCTGCGGACTTTTGACTTATGGAGCCTTTGGGTCAGCTCATTTGAACACCGCTAAAATGTCCATCGGACCTGTAGTTGCTTCCGCCCAACTATTGGGCAATATTTCTCCACATATAGATATTATCATGGGCCGCCGCACAGTGCGATCTATCGCAATGAAGATGAACTGTCATCGGAGCTCTTGTGCCTTGCTGCGGGGCTGTCTCTTCCGAGATTTGGGACGATTAGTTTCGGACGTAAAGCCTGCAGCGGCTCCGAAGGTCGCAACCCCAGGACGATTGGATATGAATAGGCCTCGACTTTGTCTAAGCCGCTTATTCAGCATCAGAAAACACGGCACTCAATCTGACCAACATGGTGGCTCCTTGGGCTATTCGATGTCTCTGTATCGCCACGCACCCATGTTTTGCCTTGAGATCTAGTTCTTCGTGTGTGGTTTCACTATATTCTGTCTTTTTCTTTCAATTGCAATCCATATTGATGGCATCCATCAGATTCCTGTCAAGTGCGATATTCCCCACCGTGACCTTGCGGATGGCCTCCTTTGATGGTGGTATCTCTAGGCTTTGTGTCAGTTTTTCAGCGAGCGCGTTCGCAGAATATCCCGCTTGCCGATGCGACTAGATCCTCTGCTATCTGAATATACTCTGGTAGGTCTCAGTCCCATTCATGCTCAAATTGAATGCAATTAATGTCCGTCTTCAGATGGAATATACGCGCTAGTGAATTTTAGTCCAAGCCCCTCATTCTACAAGAAATCTACATCGATAGTGGTAGTCTGTCGCTCCTGCGATGCATCTATCTGCTATCATGCGGTGCGATCACGAGTATGGCTATCGTAGCAACCGCGATTACCTGCACCAACCGCGAGATGCCTGGACGTCCATCCGCGACCTCAATTCTTCTGGCATATTTCTCGGCATAGGGATGTCCACAGCGCGCTCGCGTCAATTGGACAGATAGCGAGTCTTGAGTGCCGGCTCCGTCAGCAAAGTGCTTAGGCTCGACTGATTTCCCCTCATGGCACTGAGAAAATGTTTCGCATTTCTGCTTGGCAAAGGCACCTGCGCGTCGAGTTCGCATTAAGAGCAGACAGCGGGACTATAACAATTTCTTATAAAAGCTCACACGGCTCTTCTCTTAGCAACAGAACAAGAGCTCGTAGATTTCTACATTTCTTCTCTCATGCGATGATTTCTACATCCCGCCCCTCTGCTCTGTGCTTCCTTGCAGCTCTTGGGAGTGTTCGCGCTGCCATAGGTCCTGTCGCCAATCTCGTCATCTCAAACGCGAATATTGCTCCAGATGGTTTTACTCGGTCGTGTGTGATTTATTCTCACGCTGGCCGTTTTGCTTAACACCCCTCCGTATATCAGGGCGATTGTCGCTGGAGGTACCTTCCCTGGAGCACTGATCACCGGAAATGTGGTAAGTCAAGCTTATCCATTGGCGTGACGTCCGGGCACTACTGAAAATTGTGTAGGGAGATAATTTTCAGATCAACGTCCAAAACGACCTCACAGACATATCGATGTTGCTAACTACCACGATTGTATGTCCACAAGCATCTACGTATTCATATCTCGTGACTGACATCACCGCGTTTCAGCATTGGCACGGCATGTTCCAAAACAGTACCAATGAGATGGACGGTGGTCAGTCCTCATCCCTAATTTTTCTATCGGCACCTCCATTCTAATATTATTTTCTAATTACGCAGTCGCCTTTGTAACTCAGTGCCCCATTACCTCCGGTAGCTCCTTCTTGTACAACTTCACTCCGAGTGGTCAATCTGGCACATACTGGTATCATTCACATCTTTCCACTCAGTATTGTGATGGATTGAGGGGCCCACTGGTCATTTATGACCCCAACGACCCGTACCTTGACTTCTACGATGTCGATGGCGGTAATGTGTTCTCTATCTGCACTCGAATATAAAACTTACCCGCATCACGCTCAGACAGCACCGTAATCACTCTGGCAGATTGGCAAGTATCCTACGGTGCATTTTGTATGACGACTAACACCGTCTTTTAGGTATCACACTGTAGCTCCGCAGGAGACAGGCGTCCCCAAGCCCAACTCCGCTCTGATCAATGGCGCAGGAAGGTATTCCGGCGGGCCCGCAACTACCCTTAGCTCAATCTCGGTCGAATCAGGAAAACGCTACCGTTTCCGTCTTATCAACATAGCATGTGACCCTAACTACACCTTCTCCATCGACGCTCACAGCCTTACTGTTATCGAGGCTGACGGCATTCTCACGCAACCCTTGGTGGTGAACGAAATTCAAATTTATGTGGGGCAGCGCTACTCATTCATTCTGGAAGCAAACCAGACAGTGGGTAATTACTGGATCAGAGCGAACCCCAACGGTGGCACGGCAGGATTTACCGGAGGACTTAACTCCGCCGTCCTTCGCTACAGCGGATCCAACACCACTGCCGACCCTACTACAACCCAGCAAACGACTCTTGTCCCGCTTGTTGAATCGAAACTGGTCCCCTTGGTTAGCCCCGGTGCACCTGGCACACCTACACTCGGCGCTGCGGATGTTTCTCTCAACTTGCTTCTGACATCCGTTGGCGGGAACTTCTTCATCAACGGCGTCACCTTTGATCCGCCGTCCGTCCCCGTTCTGCTGCAAATTTTGAGTGGCGCTCAGCTTGCGACCGACCTTCTACCTGATGGTAGCGTCTATGTCTTGCCACCAGGAAAGGTTGTCAAGCTTTCGATTCCCGCTGGTGTGGTTGGTGGACCAGTAAGCACTCTTTGAATGAACTATTCACGCGCAAACCTAGATTCACCTCCTCTTTCACAGCACCCCTTCCATTTGCACGGTGTAGGTGGATCTCTGATACTCGGCGTGATCTAGCTGACATATAATAAATAGCACGCTTTCGACGTCGTGCGGAGTGCCGGCCAGACGACATACAACTATGCCAACCCTCCTCGCCGTGACGTTGTAGCCCTTGGAGTTGCAGGTGATAACGTCACCATCCGCTGGGAAACCGACAATGCCGGCCCTTGGTTCCTGCATTGGTGTGTTTTACTACCATGCTGATATCGCACTTGCACTCACGACCCGGAATCTCAGTCACATTGATTGGCATCTACAGACTGGGTTAGCTATTGTCTTTGCCGAGGACCCAGCTGGTGTCACAACGCACTCGCCCAATACCAGTAAGCCATTGACCGAAAATTCTCTACTGTTCTGACTGTCTCCTTAGCGGCTTGGAACGAGCTGTGCCCAGCTTACAATGCATTGACCCCGTCGGAACTTGGAGGAATCATCCCAACCTGAAGGTCGATAAATAAGTATACCATTATTAGACATTTCTCGGACTTGGGGGTTCAGTATCAGACGAAATGGTTTTTCTTTTTTCAATTGTGGCAATATAGCGTCTTTGGTCTTCCTAGTTGGGTGACTGGCGATCGCCCCAGCGGCTGCAAGAAATCACAGAGCCATATCAACTATCTCGAGCGGCACACGTATCTTAAGCTTGGTTTTCATCAGATGGTAGTATAAGGAGCCGCTCTACGGTGCATCCAATAGCGACTATGTGAGATAAAATACTGAAAATTGCGAGCGCGAACATAGGAACACACCATTTGATAGTCTCGAGGACATGGCGGAATCGTCAAGTTAGTACTGATTGACATCCGAATCACTAAAACATTGCATACTAGAAGATGCATATCAATCCACATCTAGCTTCTCTATCTCGGCTTATGCAGGAGTTGCAGCCACCAGCTCCGAGTCCAGCCTCGCAGGTGCACCAGACAGCTCCGCCGCATTCGCCGATGGCGCATCTCCCTCCCAACCGTCCATTCCCTTCATGATCGAGAAGGCCGACACATTGAAAACGGCGAATGTAAGACCAAAACGCGAGCGCAGACGTGGCTCCCAGCCATCGGGGATGCGCTCTTCCAGGAGGAATGCACGCAATTCCTCGACCCGGCCACCGAAGATAGAGAGCATGGCGGAGGCGTTCGACGTGCCGAACATCTTGTGCGGGGTGCTGGTCGTGAAGCTGGGGTTGGTGGCTTTGGAGTCCGCGAAGCGCTGCCTGAGGGCCGCGATGACATCGGCCTTGGTCATGATCGCGCGTCCCGCGCTGTCCTTCCCGGAGCGGTGCGCGAGCAGCTGCTCGATGAGTGGGACTGAAATGGTGCTTTGGTCAGGGCAGAAGTGCATGTCCTGGCGGACGAGAGATCCATCATGCTCGATAGCATTATGCAGATCGAGCTCGGCAAGGTCGAATGTGTGTTTGTGATAATCTCTCTTCGAGAACTCGGCTGCAAATTTGGGGACATAGAGACAGAAGGTCGATGCAAAGTTGTAAGTAGTGCGAACTGCCTACAAGGTACAATGAGAAGTCATATTCATGGAAGTATTGAAGAATTACTTTAGTCATTTCTGTAAACTTGATGTTTTTTCCATCGTGGGGTAGAATACCTGCAGATGAATGTTTTACGTGAGTTCGGGTATGCCTCAGTATACCGTACAACTCTTAGTCTCGTACGAGATCGAGAAAAGGAGATGGAGCACCGCGAACTGAAGCAAGAAAACTACGCACCGTGATTAGCCATTGCGTTGAGCGCGGGACAGGAGCACCGACTATCGCCCTCCATCCTGGGCACATATTCTGGCCATTCGCCCATAAAGCCCGAGTGACCCTTCGGAATGACTTTTCCCTCAGGCAAGTTTGGCGTAACGATGTTGAGCACAGTGAGTGTAGCATCCTTGCTGAATGTGTAGACATTGAAGGCTGTGTGCTGCACAAAGCTGAGAAGACCCATTGTCATTTATCGGTTGGTGTGATAGATGGCGGTTAGCGGTTGCCAAGATTGTGGAATTGGAAGGGAAAGAATGAGTACTCAGTAGACGACTTGATATGCGCTGTTCACACGAGGCACTGCGGCACGAAGGAGGCAAATGCACCACGCTAGGCTTAGACTAGCTCGAGGGGAAGCGAACAAGCCATTGATGGCACCTGGAGGGGTTTAGATTTAAAAGCTAGGTACCGCGCCTCATTCTTTCCGCGCAGCGTCCTGCGAGTCCCGAGTCCTGAGCCTGAGTTCGAGATGAAATTTCGAAGAAGAGTCAAAAGGGGTCTGGTGACAGAATATGGTGAATAAGTAACTGAAGCCTCCAGGTGACACTCTGTGACTCAGGTGAGCAAGCCCTGGGCCGCCGGTGGCGGTCAGGCATGACGGAATCTGTCAGACTATGTACTTATCGGGCTATATAAAGAACAGAAAAAGGGGCATAACTAAACTAGGAACATAATATTGGGCGACACCACCACCACCGAAGACCACTAGCAACAACGATGGTCAACCCGTATATTGCCATCGTCGACCATACCAGGAAACTCATCCGATTTACTTCCTTCGTGGAAGTACCTCCAGAGGCAACTGTCAACGAGTTGAAGAAGAAGGTGGTGGAGACCGAAAGGTTCGACATTGCTGCATCCAGACTCATCGTTTGGCAATGCAGGGACCAGAAGGCTCTCGACGATCTCGACGTGTTAGATCCGGAGGATGCACAAGAAAGGATTCAGAGTATCTTCGCGGATAAAATGAAAATAGTGAGGGTCGGCGGAAGGAACGTAGTGTCGACAAAGTTCTCAGACGGTGAGATTTTGGTGGTGGAGATTGTGAAAAAGGAAAATCTGGGTGCGTGTACTACATTTTAGCTCATTTACGCGCTCTTATGCGCTCTTTGGATGATTCCTGCAAGCGCAAGGGACTTGACGATAGGGAGGATTCTCGCAAGCGCTTGAGAAAGGCGATCAGAAAGGCAGCTCCTTCGTCCCTAGCCGTGGCCACTCAATTTAAGGCTATATCTGGTCCAGAGGATGCTATAGGATGCAATCATCCGTTCGAGAACGACACAGTCCCTATCTGCTTGCTCGATGAAACGTTTGGGCTCTTCAAGGATCGGTGCAGAAGACCTCCTTCGACGAAAGCCATGACTCTTCTCGTCGAGCTTGCTAGCGCGGTGTGCGAGTGGCACAATTCCGAGGATTCGCGGAAGCTAGCGCTTCGTAGACTGTTTAAAAGCAAGGCGGAACTTTCGTTCATGGAGGAAGTAATCACCGTCGTAGTGGAAGAGACCGACAGCACGATCGAATGCACTACAGACGGCAACCTCAGCTCCAACATCATGCCAGCCGCGATTCTGGGATGCAAGAATGAGTCTGGACGCGCGCTTTATCAAGCTATTCTTTATGATTCAAGATTTCTTGACATTGCTCTCAGCACCTATGCATACTGTGATAGCCGTTTCCCTTGCATTATACTGCTAGACACGGGTCAGTTTGAGCATGTCGATTACCTACTTCCGCTCTGATGACGATACATTAAGGATCGTTGCTAGGATTCTACGGCTGCCTTTGGGACGGGTCGCGCGTGCGTGCTGAGCCTCTGACGCCGATGTTCGACCTGGCGACACATTGCAAAGCCAGGGCCGACAGAGAGGCTATCGCGTCCAGTCTCGATGCATTCATGGAAGCCGTTGCTCGGATCGAGTCTCATTACCATTCAATCAAGCAAGTCGCGACAAATACTCCAAGAGCGTTTGGCGCAGCTGTCGACGACGAGGCGCGCGGCCTTCCTTGCAAAACACACTACGAAGACGCTGGGCGCGACATATGGATCGCATTTGACGAACGGATCAGCGACGAGAATCTTGTCTTTGCTGCGCATACATCGGAGCCCGAGAAAGCTGAGGTGCTGGTCAAGTTCACAGATCGGTACTCAGCGGACGCCCATCGCCATCTCGCTCTCGCACCCCACGGCGCAGCGCCGAGGCTTCGTGGATGCTTTCCTGTTGCGGGAGGCTGGCTCGCGGTCGTCATGGAGCAATCGGAATACAAGCAGCTGTTCGCAATCACCCCGGAGCTCACGCCCGCGGAGCGGGCCAAGGTGCAGGCCAGAGTTCGGGAAATCGTCGACACGCTGCACGGCGGGGGGTTCGTCCACGGGGACATACGCAGCACCAACCTTCTCGTCGACCGCGCATCGCTTGGCGCAACAGCTGGCGATGTGAAGATCCATCTCATCGATTACGATTGGGCTGGACTTGATGGAGAGGCAACGTATCCAATCGGCATCAACCGGTCGAGCGTGACACGCCCAGATGGAGCTGAAGGCGGCAAGCTCATCACCAAGGCGCACGACATCGAGATGATCTCCTATCTGTTCAAGGAGTAATGTGTCCTTTCTGCGTCAAGTCAATTTGACTAGGGGTGAGGAGTGGGTTATGGTTCACGATCTCAAATGGTCGGGCGCGCCTTCGTATGGCGCTGATGCGCTACTGACTGGCTGAAATAGAATTTACCAGTGCCAATCACCTCGACTGCGGTCCTATTTGGCAAGACCAAGCTCTATATGAGTCTACATGCAGCGCTGCTATTCCGCGTTCCTGTTATGAATCTGGAAAATTGGAGATAGCGCGATGTGTGTGGCCCGTGCGAGGGCGATCGTCTATTGCGGCGAGGATGAAGATTGGTATATCGTTTCGATACACGGGCGTTCGGAGAGCACGTAGAGGCGTTTGTATGTAGCTTGATCACACAATATTACTGAGCTTTCAATTAGCTACTTAATGCCTCTAGGCTTCGGGGAACTCGCTTTCAGAATCGAGAGCGCGCAGCGTCTAGCATGAGTATATCCGAAGTCATGCAGAGCGAGTCTTATACACGAATCAGGCGCGACGCTCGCATCAACCCAAAGATCTGCCAGACCGCGCGATAATTGGCCGTATGCACCAAGTTTTGGCCATAATTGGGCTGCCCCGATACGGCCGCTCGACCATTTGGAGGGACGCATCGCGCGATATCACCCTTCCGGGAGCGCGACCAAGGCCTGGCTGGTTCGTTCCAGGTGGTACTCGGATATTAGAGCACTTCCAGGCTAGAGCTGTGATGAGCAAAGAATAAGACGATTGAAGGAGAAGAGATGCGGGGACTGTGTTTGACGCTAGAGACATGCAGCGCGCTTGATGGAGTACGCCGCCCTGTCGCTTCTGGAGGGAGTAGGACTGCGAAGCGCGAAGCAGAGAGCTAGCGGTATCGCGCAACGTAGCTCTGAGGACTCGGGATCTGGTGATTCTTGAGAGACGTGAGTATCACTGCTTTGTACAATATAGCGGCCAACACGCACCTGGATGTGATTGTAATGAATACTCGCAATTCGGCGTACGCAGTGTTAGCTATCATACGGCTAAATCTGAACCGATACTGCGTATCACTGTGGCGAGCCGCGAGTCTGAGTCCTGCGGCGCCCCCTTCGACGGGTCGCAACCTGCCCGGGATCTGCAGACTATGTAAGCCCGGATATTGATGCCTCCAGCCCCACTTGGCGTGTGTGTGGTGACTTGGCAGACGCGACTCGAGAAAAGGCCATTGCTGTGGATATGAAGGTGCTACTTGAGGTTCTTCCCAAGACCGCGCAATCACAAGGCAAGTCGTGTTGATGCTGAGCTGTATGTACTTGATGTGCACGCGCTGTGCTCGGCAGCCAGACGGAAGCGAGCGTTGAAATTCGATAAAGGGATGTGTATTGTGGAGTCGAACATACTGCTGTAATCGCATTGATAGCATTGACAACAGATTCAATTGCAACTTTAACTTAAATGCGTGCCTCAGCGCTAAGACCGCCCAGGCTCTTGGGACCTTGGCGGGTGCCGCCGAGTGCACTTGGGGAAAGATCGAGCGTAATCGCGTCGAGCACTGCGCTCCGTGAGGCGTCCGCGCGGCCGCCGAGTGCGCTTGGAAGAACAAGGGGTTCTCGGGAAATGGGAATGACAAGTGATGGGGTTACGTCTCGGGCAGCGCAGATCACTGACTGCGCACGTGCGGGTGGGACGAAAGCGGTGGAGATGACGCAAATTGGTCATGGGATGACCAATTTGACAGGGAGGCGTGACGTCCCTGGCGGAGAAGTGCTAAATTTGGCACGGGATCGAGGGCGGGCAGGCGGAAGTATCCATAAGCTGAGGAGGTTTACAGCTGCGGTCGATGCGCTGAGGCTGAACCAGGTCTATTCTTGACAGGGCGGGTCCCAGCTGCGCGCGAGCCAGTGCACGTTTGAGCAAAAGTGGACAGCCCGGGGCCACAGCAAAGTTGATCGATAATCGCACCGCCACGTGTCGTCGCAATAGACAAAACAGCAGGGTGCGCTCGTTGTCTGCATTTACGATCTCCTCGATGGCCTCTCCACCCCCGCCGATCCCGCCGCTGCCCACCGACTTCCACCAGCAGCGCCAGAACCAGCCCCCACCCACACTCCCGCCGCTGCCCCCCAACTTCCGCTTCTCGCAGAGCGTCGACGAGTCCCCACCCCACTTTGCGGATCCGCTCGTGGCGCCGCGTCCGCACCGGCTAGATCCAGGCCTGCCAGCCCACGTACGTCCGTCCATCTCCCCAAGCGAAAAAGGCACTAATGAGAGCGTGGGTAAATCGCAGATGGCGCGCACGCTAGACGAGCAAGTCTCTCCTGGCTTTCGCGGAACGTCCCCCCAGCCCCCGCAGCCCGCGATCAACCAAAACCCAGGCTTCTTCGCCGCCCCCACACAGACCCCCGCTCAGCAGTACGCCTCGTCCGTCTCCAGCCCGCCCATCAGCCTCCCCACTCCCCAGCCGCTCCACCCGCACCGCGCCAGCGCACAGGTCTCCCCGCCCCCGCCCGCGATGTACCAGGACCACCTCGCCGCCTCCATGGCCGCCCTCGCCTTCCAGCCCCAGCCGCCGTCCCCCCACGAGCTCCCAGATCCATACGCCCAGCACGAGCAGTACCCCCCACAGCAGCCCCAGCTGCCTCCAGGCGCACAACCAGCACCGGGCGTCCCCGCGCTCACGCAGCCGCTCCCGACGATCGAAAACCTCGCAGCAACACAGCCCGCCGCGCAGACGGACGCCGCGGCGAAGCTCGCGTGGGCGCGCGACGTGCTCTTCCTCGTCGAGCGCGCGCAGGGCGCGGGCGCGGAGCCCGCCTCCGGGCCCGCCGCGATCGGCGACGCCGAGCTCGCGCGCCTCGCGCCCGCGGCGGTGTCGCTGGTCCTCGCGCTCGCCGCCGCGCAGCCGCCGCTCCCCGAGGCCGTGTACCTCCGCGCGACGCTCGCGGCGTCCGGCGCGTTCCCCGAGCTCGTGAAGCAGAACCCGCGCGCGGCGTTCCGCGACTTCGAGGCGGCGGCACGGGGCGGGTACGCGGCGGCGTGGTTTCGGCTCGGCCGCGACTATGAGAACTTCAACGACCACCCGCATGCCAAGGACTGCTTCGAGCGCGGCGCCAAGGCCGGCGTCGAGTCCTGCGTCTACGTGCGTCCCCCTTCTTTTCTTTGTATTCGACATGCTAACATCGATCGCAGCGCATCGGGATGGCGAACCTCATGGGCCAGCTCTCCTTCCCCGCCAACCCCGCCGCCGCGCTCCCGCACCTCTCGCGCGCCGCGCTCCTCGCGACCGCGCAGGTCCCGCAGCCCGCGTACGTCTACGCGCTCCTCCTCCTCGGCGAGTTCGCGCACGTCGCCGTCCCCCCCGCCGCCTTCGCCCCCTACATCCCGCCCGGCTCGTCCCCCGGCGCCGAGGCGCGCCGGCACCTCGAGCGCGCGGCGTACCTCAACTTCGCGCCCGCGCAGTACAAGCTCGGGCACGCGTACGAGTTCGCGCAGCCCCCCCCGTTCCCGTTCGACCCGCTCTTGAGCGTGCAGTACTAC
>JACXVL010000367.1:0-37351 GCA_014898675.1 Athelia sp. TMB
TTGCTCGTTTACATCCAAATTTACGCTGATTTGATCGAATTCGAATGTCGATTGTCAAATCATTGTGATCGGCAGCCAGCGACGGCGAGCAGCAATATACCTAGCGGTGCGCGACGACGGCGCGCAAGTCTGCCCGAGCGGGAGCTGATGGCGACGACGAGCGACAATACCGACCTGGCAGCGTGCGGCGACGGCGCGCAAGTCTGCCCGAGTGGGAGCTGATGGCGACGACGAGCGACAATAACGACCTGGCAGCGTGCGGCGACGGCGCGCAAGTCTGCCAGAGCGGGAGCCGATGGCGATGATGGGCAGCGGTGTTGACCTGACAGGTGACGATCAAAAGCGACTGAAGCCCCAGGATGGTAGATAGTCGTCGTTCAGTAGCTCAAGGATGGTGGGGAATAGAATCTATCGTTGGTGTCACTCCAATGATATCAGGTAAGAGCTGGCAACACTACAATTGTGGTAGCCCGCGGTAGCCGATTGTAATCAAAGATAGTCAGGCATCCCACGGCCAGCGATTGCAGCTTGAAACAGGTACAAATATGATTATCTTCGTGGGCAGGGATGCCATCGGCCTCCTTCAGCGTCGCGACGACATTCAATATAATCGATGACACCTTGGTGCCGTACAGACACTAAAATATCATTCGGTACCATTGTGATAGCTTCGGTTCAGCTTCAGCTACCATACCGAGGAGTGTAAAGATATATACGGCAGACATCAGAGTGACATAAGATGGTAACCAAAGATATATGTGTTAATCCTTTATAATGGTTTGCCTGATTGCACCAAATGTCGCGATGTACCACCGACGTTGCATCTCGGAGTCAGAGACGGTCTTGGACTCTCCTTGTCCTCAACTAGCATTCCGACGTGCACTCCGCTTGACATCTTGATCAAGTCTACATAAAGTGATGACAGCAGCTGGGCAGCAGACTATCAATCTCATGTACGCGGGAACCTGGCCAGGCTGGCATCCCGCAGACACTCGAGCGACCATTATGAAGCCTAGCTGCCCCAAGCAGGAACAATCCGAAAAGTCCCTCGAGTCACTCGCAAACCACATGGATTCCCTCGCTGCTGAGCGCTCAGTCCTTCTCGGACGACTCGCCGAGATTGACCAATTAGCAAACACTACGAAATCAGAATACAACAGGATTGTGTATGGGAGGGCTGCCATATCCGTATTGCCCGATGAGATTCTGAAGCTCATTTTTGAGGAGGGGCATCTCTCACAGGAACCTGTGAACTTGCCCTTCGAGCTGCTAGTTTCTGCGGCGACGCAACACTGGAGGCGAATTGCATTACAGACACCTCGACTATGGACTCGCATTTTATGCTCGGGGTGGCCGGAGGAGCTGGAGTATCTTAACACCCATCTGCAGAGATCGACGATATATAATATCGATCTTATCATTTCCATCAACTTCGACTCCTTCCCAGACACCAAGATGAATTTGCAACCTTATATCCAAGCGGTTAGTCGCTGCTGGCGATTATCTATCCAGAGCCCCTGCGATGTCGATGAGGCTCCGATGCTGAGAGTTTTCAGCTTCGTCGAACCTCTGGAAGCACCTTTTATTACCGATTTCGAAATTACGACAAATTACCACGATGGTAGTGACCTTGGGCTGCCACGCCCAATTCTGACTGGAGGCGCACCTGTTTTGCGCGCGGTGGACCTCATCAGGCCTAACCCATGTCCTTGGTATCCCCCATTGTCTAATGTCACTGCACTTTATTTGGCAGTCCCATCGCAGGCTGTTTCGATCGAATATGTTCATTATCTCCTCGTCTTGGCCCCTACCCTGATCTCTGTTGAAATTCACGGGCGGGATCTCTTCCACATGTGGAACAGCAATTTGACTCCTATCAATCTTCCATCGCTACGCACTTTACGTGTGGTGGTCTTTGAGAACACTGTACGGGGAGAACAACTGTCTAACATCTTAGGCATAATGAACATGCCCTCCTTGGAATTCCTTTCCATAAGAGGATCCGGTTTATTGAGAGGGTTTCGAACTTTGCCTACATCGAGTTGCAGACAACTACAATCCCTCCTGTGGATAGAAGAAGATCCCAACCTAAGCCAATTTGAACTCTCTTCTGCCCCCGTGGCGCCATCACCGCTGTGTCTGCTGCTAGACGCATTTCCCTCTGTGGAGCGTCTGATCTACGGCGGGCCGGAATTTGATCATCTTGGCGTTCTGCTCAAAGAAGTAGATGGCGCAGCAGATGAGCAGTGGTGTCAATTGCTACGCCATGCTCTTAGGGCCGCGGACTTCGCGCCGGATAAGCAAGCAAGCCAGGAAGCGCGGGCCTTTATAGCACACAAAAGTGAAGAGGCGGCGTTACGGGTGGCATTACTTTCCCCTGTCGCCTTTCTTAGCAAGGAGATCCGATAGGTGAAGCATTTTTGACGTTCTGGCGTATGTGAATGCGCGGGTTCGCTACAACGGAGGATCTGGAATGCGTGAGTGGCGCGAGGAGGTCATGGGGAGCGAGCAGAGCGGTATCTCGCCGATGACGATGAAAGATCAGCCTATTCGATTGTCGCGCTTCTATCTTGCCTGTATCCCGTTAACCTACAGTGCAGCGATCAGACCACAACCGGACACGAAGGAAGTGCAATGTAGAGATCGAGTGTACACAAGCGCATACACGGCGCTCCAGTTTGAGAGCTACTACATCAGCGGCAGCCATTGGACTCCGTCGCCGGCAGATATCGATGCACATTGAAGGTGTGATGGGAGCCCAATGAAGCGTTTCGGATTGCGTGATGATTCAATACAAGATAATACATAGTTCCATAATATAGTAATGCGATTACCGCTTGCCGTCTGTAAAGAGTAAAGTCAACAGCTGTCTTGGCGGGTAGACAGGAGCAACACTCACAAGCCTTGGTCTCATAACCCTTCTTGCCGACGATGATGTTTTGCGCCTCCTGCTCCTTGCCAGAGAAGTAGTTCTCGATGATGCTCTTCGTGCCCGCTGCGTAGCGCGCCTGCGCATCGAGGGTGGTGCCCGAATAATGGGGGACCATGCCGTTTCCGGCACCGAGCGGGTTCTTCATCGTGCGCCAGACGTGGTCCTTAGGCGCGGGCTGCACGTTCCACACATCACCGGCGTAGCCGTTGATGTGCCCGCTGCTGACTGCGGCGGCGATGGCGTCTTTGTCGCAGATGGCGCCGCGTGCGGTGTTCACGATCCACGCGCCCTTCTTGAAGGACTTGAGGAGCTCCTCGTTGACGAGGCCCTTTGTGCCTTCATGCAACGGGCAGTTTACGGTGACGATGTCGCACTGCCGGCGCGTCAGGACCGTCATAGATTCTCGCATCACGGAAGACTCACCTGGGACACGAACTCCTTGAGATCCTCGACGCGGCGCGCATTGACACTCTTCGCGGCCTCCTCGGGCAGCGGCGCGTAGTCGTAGTACAGCAGCTCTTTGCAGTTGAAGGGGAGCAGGCGCTGGAGCACCCGGTAGCCGATACGGCCTGCGCCGATGGTGCCGACGACCTTGCCCTCGAGATCGTATGCGTTGCGAGCGATGTCTGAGACTTTCCAGTCGCCGCGCTCGATCATCTATAAGTCGGAGTCAGTATCAGGACGACACACGGGGAAACTGCGGGGAATGCGGGGAAAGTGACACGAATGCATACCTCGTGAGCGGGGACAAAGTTCCTGACGAGGAGGAGGATGGACATGACTACGTGTTCGGCGACGGACACGACGTTGGAGCCAGAAACCTGTTCGATGTCAGCTTGATGAAAGGTAGAGAGGCATAGTGACAAACCTCGAGAACTTGCACACCGTGCTCAATAGCAGCGTTCAGGTCGATGTGGTCAGAGCCGACACCGGCAGTGACACAGAGCTTGAGGTGCTTGGCTTCGGCGAAGAGCTCCTTTGTAAGGTAGCCAGGGTGGAAGGGGGTGGTGATGAGGATCTCGGCCTGGTAATAATATTAGCTGGTTGTGGCGGCTAGAAGGGAGAATAGAACATACATCAGCGATGTGCTTGTGGAAGTCGCTGGCGGGGCCTTCTTTGTCGTCGGAGACCTTGTAATCAAGTGAGCTAATGAATTGCACACAGCAGGAGATCTAAACGTACGATGAGCTCATGGCCTTGGGATGTCAACCACTCCTCAATTCCGAGCTGCAAGCCATTTCAGCGAACTAGATAAACCCAACCAAACGAGATACACACCTTGTTCTCGACAGTGCCGAGCAAACGGGGCTCATCACGAGCTGCCTCATGACCTTTGTAGAGGATGGCAAGAACCTTTGCATCGAACTCGTCAGCCAGACGTCATTGGGGGATGAGACTAACTCTGCCCACCTTCATTTTGTGTTGGATGGGTTTGGAGGTGAGTGGCTTGAGAGTGCGGAGGGATGTGGAGAAGCTACGAATGAAGTTGCTCATTTTATAACACGGATTTTAAGGAAATTGGGGATCAAGTATGATGTGTGAGGATCAGCAGCTCGATGTCATGTGTGCGACAATTTAGTACCCCGCTGACGCTACACACCCCGAGAGTCGGAGGCTGAGTTTAGGCACGATCTGCAAAGGTTTACCCTATAGCTATCTGCCAGCCAGCGCCAGGATCCGTGCACTCGCTGTGTCGCCCAGCGGTCCGCCTAGCCTCGTCACTGCAGTGTCCTGTACATCGCACTTGCCAAAGACTAAGATTAGATTATCTTGACCAGCGCCTCCTGTGAAATGTCATCACGTGTTGGATCCACGCTCTTAAGATCGTCAGTCCGGGCATCGCGGAATGCTTCCTTGTCACTGCTGACCAGCGCCGACCCCTGGACGGCTCCCATAGGATGTCAAATACCCTGAAGATCGCAGTAGAAGATCAGCGATTAAGCACAGGCTTGTCAGATCTCAACGGGCGGCATCCGAGTGTGACTGTCCGAGAAGTGCGAGCTATCGCGCCCGACCGTAATCCATTAGGTGCTATCGATATAGTTAGGTACACGATGACAGGGATCGGCATCCCGGAACACAGACAGAATGCGTGGTCTCGGTGCGTACCAGTGCGTGCCATCGGTGCGCGCTTTCGCGTCGGAGGTGCGATCGCGCGGAGCATCTCGGCGCACGTGGGCGATGGCACGGAAAAGCACAGCCACGGGATACCGCGGCCAAGAAGCGTCCGCAAGCATAGGCTAGATTGCAGAAATGTCAAATCCGTTTGTATAGGGTGCTCTCGATAATCGCAATCATAAACATGAACTCACCCCAGCCTCTCACGTCCGTCCAACCCTTTCTCCTCGGTGCACTATCGCCCATCAAGCATCATTCGGGCCTACTAGCTCAAAGGCTTCCTCATCATACTCTCCTTCCCCATCTACTTCTTCATCTAACCCAATCTGAGGCCCACGACCGTTCTTCTTCACAACCTCCCACTCAACTCGCAAGAACACCCACATCCACCTCCTGACCATCTCCGCCATCTCGAGCCAAAAGATAACCACGCTACCCTCGGAGCTGTTCGAGTGCAGGTGGCTCGAGAGCTTCACGGACCACGTCAGACGGAGGACAAGATTGAGGAATATGACCAGTGGGTATACAGGCAGCGGATATAGGAGTATGTGGCGGAGGCCGTAGGGCTGCGCCTGGGTATGGTTGTGCGGAGGTGCGTACGGAGGTACTGCGAATGGCTGACCGGCAGAAGATAGAGAGCTGCGAGGCGAGCTATTAGCCGATTCTGAGTGCATTAGAGGCAGAAGCAGCGGGCGAGGAGGCGACATGTGGCCATTTCGCCTCGCTTCAGAAGTAGATGGCCGGGGTTTGAGGAGACTGAGGCCCCAATCGTTGGTCACGTCCCACCAGAACGAATAGAGCGAGTTCACCGCGGCTGCAAGTAACCTATGTGCGCGACGGAAGATCAGCGGAGGTTGAGCAGAGGATTGAGACAACTCACCATAGTCTAAAAAGCGCATCGCCGTGAAGAGCCTTGGTGACAACTTCACCTTCTATGTGCTCGTGCGCCCTTTGTGCAGCGGAAAGATATATGACAGGGAATGACGTCGCATATTTCAGTGCATTATATAGTGGTCGATGACCGTCATTAGAGGGGTGTGCATATTCAATTAAACATTGGCGGAATCGGACAAAATATGGGAGGCTGTGCGACCGACATTAGCAATGAACGAGAGCACCATTGGTCTGTTTACGCACCTCATTATAGTGGGGAATATCCAGCGTGCTAGCCCTTCTTGTCTAGGGAGTAGAAGTAGACTGGCGCCGGGGAGGAGCATGCAAACTGATAGCCAGACGTCTCCAAGCACTTTTGCGAAAGAGGTGAAGATATCCGCAAAGATCACGTCAGAGAAGTAAATTGGCCTCCCAGAAGGCGGAGATATGCATCTTCTTACACAGCTAGATTAATCGTCGGGCTTCAATACATCTGCAGTAGGAGCATCCAAAGACTTACTATAAGAACATGTCCCTTTCCCTCTTATGCAGCTTGTCAAACGGAGAAATGAGCACGATGAGCACACCCATCGCGCATATCGCGGGCAGGTACCGAAACACGTCGACCAGCTCCACATCACCACCAGTGACCAGCCTGAATATGCCCCAACACACCGCGCACCACGCGACGAATGCACCTGCGAGCCTGTATATCGACTCGTACACCGCCGCCGGGTCTGGCGCCATCTTGAACCCAGGTCGCGCGCGCAGCGGGGCAAAGCCACGCGTATCGGCGGTCTTGCGGAACTCGAGCGCGGAGGTGAAGTCGATGCCGAGGGCGTGCAGCCCGTGCAGGTTTGTGGCCCACCCCAAGATGCCCATTCCCGCGAGGAACAGTACGCGGAATGGGAGGGGAAAGGTCGCGGCAAAGGGTATCTCTACGGGCGCATTGTTGTTCATGGTATTTGGCAAATCTATAAGAGAAGGAGAATACGCAAGGGCATTGGGTGGATGTGGGATGAGAGGCGATGACCCAATTTGCTGGCAGAACTCTGGCAGACGTGGTCGGTGGCAGTACTGTATAGCTCAAGAAGTTGCTGCTAACAACCTTCGTTTGAACCGTGACTATCTTTTGTTGAATGCGCCAACACAGTCTTTAAGAGCGCAATTCTACCTCGTCTACGACGGTACCAGTGAAACGTGAATAGTGGGCCAGTCTGCTTACCTGTTTGGAAGGTACGTGATCACTCCGAACTCCAATACCTCAATATCCCTGATGCGAACCATGTTCCAGCAGCCCATGGATATGAATGCCAGCCAGGACCAATGCGAGACTATGGAGTCACTTTCTTCCAACATAGATGCTCTAGAAGCTGAGCGTTCAGCACTGCTCACGCGACTGGCAGAAGTAGACGAGTTGGCCTCCGCTGCGAAGGCCAAATACAGCAGGATGATGTACGGAAGAGCAGCGGTAGCTTCATTGCCTGATGAAGTCCTCAAACTCATTTTTGAGGCCGGAGACTTGGTGGCGCGAGCCAATTATGAAAAGTCGTTTGGCCGACTGATTTCCCATGTTACCCAGCATTGGCGTAGAATCGCTTTGCAGACGCCGCGACTGTGGACGCAAATTTCTTGTCGAATACACCCGCCTCATGAACTGGGGGCCATGGACGCATACCTCCAAAGGTCGGCACCATATCCCATTGACTTGACCATTCGCGTCGATGATGACACTTGTCTAAACTACGTGCCGGAATGGATGGAAGTCTATATTGACGCGGTCGGTCGCTGCTGGCGGCTTCGGATCAGCATTGGCTACGAGACCTCGGACGATGACATTGAAAGTCTCTTCGACTTCCTTGAATCGATATCCGCACCGCGTTTATCCACCTTTGAGGTCTACAGGGATTGGGAAATGGAGCATGCATCGGCAGGCGCTCCCCTCACACTTCTCAAAGAGGGTGCGCCTTTGTTACGCTCGGTGCGCCTCGAAAACCCCTGCCCAGCCTGCTGGTTTCCCCCATTGACGAATGTCAGTGTGCTCCAATTAGTGTTCCCATTCAAGGGTTTCAGGGCGCCGGACGTCCGCATAGTTCTCGAATCTGCGCCTGCCCTAACAGACCTCCAAATACACGGAAGTTATCTGTTCTCCGGCTGGAAACTCAACCTGGCTGCTATCGATCTCCCATTGCTGCGCACCTTATCTCTAGCATCCTATTGGTTTCCCAAATCTCTATTCCTTCTCCGCGCAATAGATGCGCCTTCTTTGGAAACCCTTTGCATCAGGGGTTTCGAGGCACATGATAATCCGTTCGAGAAGCTACCCGAACCCAAATACCCCAACCTGCGGTCTCTCATATGGCTGGACCAGGGCAGGGAACCATATCAAAGCGATCCATCTGATTTGGCAACCCAGCTGCCGCAATCTTTGATTCTATTATTCAAAGCGTTTCCCACCGTGGAACGTCTGGTTTATGGGGGACCACATGTTGAGGAGCTTCCCCGTCTTCTAAAAGAAGAGGATGTCACAGGGGATGTACGCCGACGATCACTGCGCACTCTCGCTCTCAGGTGCAAAGCAAATTCGGCCAACGCATCGCCCGCCATTCCGACCGTTGACGAAGCGCGTGCATTCATGGCTCATAGAAGAGACGTTGGTGCCCCAGTACAGGTGGTCTTTCTTCCTGCTGAGTTGATGCCGGCATTTCAATTGGTTGACCACTCTGGATTTCCGGACGTTCAGCAGTACTTGAATGTGTTGGATGACGCTGAAGCAGGCATGCATGCATGTCGCGCGACTTGCTCGCCAGTTAGCAGGACAGGCAAATGCTATTATTATCCAGAGTTTGTGGAGTAGCTTACGACTGCTCTAGTACGCGGCGTGGTAGTTTCATTGATAAAATTCCACGAATCAGTATATGCAGACAAAGTTTGAATTGACATTTTACAATCTTGCTCCATGATATTGATTGCGCTGCAATACATCTACTGTCACACACGCAGATGCATTGAATTGAATGAGTCCTTGTTACCTTTGCTGCCCAGAAACAGCAGGCACTGATGGCTGCGCTCGGATGCTGGATGCGAACGTGGCCAGCTCATAGTCTCCCACAGTCATACCATAGGAGGGAAGACACTCGTTCCTAGCTATAGCCAGCTCAGACTCGGAGCCATGACCATTAGGCGCCCAGCGACGCAGTTCTCAGCTTGCCCTCACAATCTGGATTTTCTATGTACTGGGACGTGATCGATTAAGGCGATGGATACTTTTGTCGCATTCGTTCAGTTTTTATTCTACCGCCGAGCCAACAAGATAGCCAATTTCGCCGGACTCGTCAGCCAGGCTATTCCGTCCAAATTTCATGCACCACCTCGCTGTCATCTTTTCGGCAAGACTGCTAGAGGTCATCACCATCTCACCATCGGTGTCTGGGCCACATGCGCCATGAAGAGTCGACTCGTCGTATTGATGCGCTCAGCTCGCGTGACGCACGTCCACCACCTGCGCAGTCATGCCAATCCCAAGCGCGAGGCACTCCGGGTCCGGGCCCGGATTCCTGCGACGGATGGCTTTCCAAGTTATGCGGTCTACTTCCGATTTGAACGTGCCCTCAGGGATGGCCCCTGGCGCAATATAGATGGGCCATGGGAAGATGCCCCGTTGGGTCAAGACCCGTTGACAATGCAGTGGATGGAGGTGGTGACCTGTGGGTACTTTGCTGAGAAAGACTATGGCTACAAGGTGCACAGATTTCTCGAGCTTCCTACCTCGGAAAGCAGTGGCCTCAACGTCGTCGATATTGCGTCGTTGGCATGTGTAGTCATGTCTGTACGGGAGGAACATGCTGCAGGCGACAGCAACTTCGCTTGGTTTGTCCGCGCAGCATTTTCAGCCATCCAGAACCGCTATGATGGTGTTTCTGTGCAACGTAGGAGCCTACCACCAAACGATGTCACTTTCGCTTATCCCCAAGTCGCGCCCGATCAGCTGGAAGTGTTGGAGGCTGTGGACAATGGGTGGAAAGCGAGACAAGCTGAGGATGTGCTGCTCAAGACGTACGATCAGCGGGTATTGGACGATTTTACACAAATCGCGGAGGCATGGGTCGAAACCGCTTGTCACATTGCAAAGCTCCTGAAGGCGCAATTAAGCCTACTAGAGCTGGGCATTGGCGACCGAGAGGCTGTTTATAAGACTTGCGATCAGCTTCTTGAACTCGTGAGGAGGGCGGAATCAGCCACTCGGGGAGTGGAGGAGGAGAGCGCTGCTCGAGGGGTCTCTCCAGACCAGGGACGAATCGAAGTCGTGCATGCCTCTTTAGCAGAGATAGCTGCAGCTTACGAAGACGGGCGAAATGCGCTTGAGAGGATATTTGCACCATCGTCTTCTAGTGAGTGCGACCATTCACAACCTTTACGCAGCTCATTCAAACTCGATTCTCTTTCACAGTAGCCACCACGGCAAATGAAGTTGAATCATTGATTGGAATAGCAGAGATGACCCCTATCATAGTCCATGATTCAGAAACGTAGGACTGTTGATCGAGTTTCTCGCCGAAGTCGGAAGCCTGATGGTATATTTATGCAGACGGTCACCTGGGTAGGTGATCGATGTATAGGAACCTAACTTCTATCTCGTTGTAATAGTCCAGAATTACAATGTAGATTCGCAACTTCCTGTCATTGAAACCTTGTTGAAACCAGTCCTGACGGGTTGTTGACACGTATTTGGGCGTCGTGTCACTCTCAGTAAAAACGATCGGTCATGTGAAGTCAAGTAAACGTTGAAAAACAGGTAAAAAAGTCAAGTGCACTAAATTTACTGACTACGAGTTGACTTTTCGCCACTTTCCGCTTTCGCCGAGGGTCAGTAATCACACCAAATACGATACCCTGCTTCCCTAGGCGCATTGCTAATACTGTGTTTAATATTGTGCGAGGTGACAGTGTAAATACAAGAGTGGAAAGGAGCGAAATGTGCAACTCAAGAAAAGCAAGAAGTCGTATGGAAGTCAGTGATGGTAGGCCACTTGACTTTTTTACCTGTTTTTCAACGTTTACTTGACTTCACATGACCGATCGTTTTTACTGAGTGTCACTAGCCATGACTCGCAAGTCGCACTACCGTGACTACTTCAAACGCCCCGTTCCGCAACGGGACCTCACCGGAATAAAACAACCACCACCCAGCCTCTTTTCACCCCTTGATCAATCCGATACTAGCACACACAACGTGCGTACACCCCGGCAAGTCGTATGGACACACGATGTGAAATAATGGCTGATCGTCTCAATACTACAGATTCATACTATATGACTATGCTCCCCTATAACTCCGAGCTGCACTGTGCAATCCCCATTGAGCTCCTTCAAAACATTCTCCAAGAGTTGCCGCAATGTCAGCTATTTTCTATATGTTCACTATCTCGCGCATTCCACAAAGAGGTTCTCCGCGCACTGTACCGGCACGTCAATCTGGTCGGCACTGGGACCATAGATCAGGTCTTGTCTTTTGCGGGCCATTTGATTAGGCGGCCCGGCCTCGCGCAGCTTATTCTCGCGATATCACTACCGGCTGAGATAGGCTGCGAATATACCGAAGTTAACGAGGCACAAGTAGATCATATGACGGAGCAGCTGTCGTGTGCACTCAAGCACATGGGGAACCTTTCAGCGGTCTACATCGACGATATTTACAATCCACGTATCAAGGCAATATATGGATACCTACCAGGGGACTACTTCCTAGGTCATGCATTCCGTTTGCACAAATTTCGGTTTAGCTCGCGCATTTCAATGGGAAACCTCGTCACGCTTCGCTTTCTCTCCGAACAGCGCCAGATTCAGGACCTTGAGACGTCAACGAACTTCGATGTCGACATCTTGGATAGGCAAGACAATCCGACTGTGGATATTCTCCCTCTCATCTCCGTTGCTTCTATCTGGTATGACGAACGGGTTCTTTTCAATCTGATAGCATCGCGGCCTCTCCGGCGGCTGAAGCTTTCAATGCCAGGACCAAGACACAACACTCACAATAATGACCTGGACGCAATTCATGCTCTTGCACCAGCAAGCGCAACGTTAACCCACTTGTATTATAATCAACTCTGTCTCCTGGGAGGCGTTGATGAGGCCGCCCATGTTGTCACACTGGAGGTTATTGCTCAAGGGTTGCCAAATCTCAAGTTCTTGCGATACGCAGATATCATTGACTTACACGTGAGCATTTGTACTTTATATGGCTATACGTTTGTCTCACACGATCCTGTGAGGAAGTGGGACCTGAAACCATGGAAATGGAACGCCTTCCCCCGTGCGCTATCCGCGTTCAAACATCTCGAGACGTTTGCAATCGAGGTCAGGGATCGCTATTCCGTACCTGCAAGACCGTTTGACCTTGCTCGCGGCCTAGTTGAGCGTTGTATGGCGTCATGTTCGACACTGCGCCACATTGCCATCACTGGAAAGCCTCAGATGTGCGACATGCACACCAACGCGATCCAGGAGCACATTTCTTTCAAAAGAGTTCCCGGTCGGGGGTCTAAAACTGAAATCTGTAGCCGCGAAGCCTTAGAGGAGTCCGCCTGGAGAGACACATGAGGTAGCCCTCCGAACGCGGATTCGACTCGACGTATCAACAGTCATCCAAGTCCTGAAGATTTCATGCTTCTCCCTTACGGCCCTTTCGCCAGACTCGCTACCTTCACAAAACTCATTAACATTGCAAGGGTGGCCTACCTCTGTGACATATGAACCGATGGCACGTGGATGCACGTGGATATTTATGCTAACTTAATCCTTTTCTTGTCCTTTCACTTCCCTATTTGTCTCGGCCTCTTCGGTCTAGATGTGATACATCCCAAGCCCCGAGAGATGCTCCCACAGCCTCATGGCCCTCATCCCGCCAAGATCTCACACATACTCCACGACTTGAGACAAATTCGACGGATAGGGAAATGCATGACTTGGCAGACTCAGACTGGAGAAATTACTAATCATAATTTGCAATCGAAGCAATCCGCTCTGCGCGCGTTGGGCCAGCCTGGGCTTGGGCGCCGTGGGTGGACTAGTCAGCATACGTCAGTACAGCCTGGCTTTATTAACCAGCCATCACCTTAGCGTACCCCCACATATCCGCCAGGATGCCCGTGATCTGGGGTTTCGACCTGTCCGAGATGCACTGGAGCGCGTTCAACGGCAGGAACATGTTTGATAGGCGGTGGTATCTGCGCAGAGAACGATTCAGTGCGGCTATCTTCTCCGTTACAATGGCTGACACTGATTTTTACGATGCACAGTTGTGTACCAGCTTGCGATGCTCATCTGCCTGGCTGCGGAATGCGCAGCGACCTACTCTCTCGCCAAATACGAGGGTCTCCAGGACCACGTCGAGGCTACCGTTGTGCCCGCCTCCTCGCTTCTTCCAGGCGCGACGCACCCGCAATTGCACAACGACGATATAATTGCCGCTGAAGTCATCATCATCGTCTTCTGCGTGTTTGTCGCCACCCTCTTCGGTGCGGATTTTTTCTTCCTCCTGTTCTTTCCCCGACGCATCTACCCCCGGTGGTACAACATAACAAGGAAGTTGCTGGCGGTGGGCATCGCGCTGGGCGTGCTGGCGGGTGCGCTTATGAGCAGTGTCGTAGTGGCGCGCAACAGCGCATTCATCACAGGCGTTGATGAAAGGACAAGGATCAACCTCATCACACTGTACTACCGCCCTCCTCTTAGTAAGCCCTCTCTTTATCTATTCTGCAAGGAAAATTAATGATTAATTTCGCAGAGTACAGCCTATATTCAACAAACATTGCATACGTGGTGCTCACCTGGATCGGCTTCCTCTGCACCGCCGCGTCCACTTTGATCATGTTCCAGGCCGCGGCGCACGACGCGCAGCACGGCGCAGACCCCAAGCCCGACCGTCACGATGCGTCTGCACTCGCAAATAAAGACAGAACGATTATCGTGTGATGGAAACGACGGGGAGGGCTAATATGTGTATAGCTGATCAGCCTTGTTCTTCATAGATCTAGAGTTCATATCCGTTTAATGTACTCCATCCAATGTCACCTTCCATGCGGGTGGCTATACAAGTCCTGAGAGACATGATTTCTACGCGTAGCTCGTATATTGCAAGAAGCCGTGGGGGTGTAGGGAGGTAATTACACAACACACCCTGGCTGGTAGGATGAAGGAAGTAGCAACATCAATGCAGCAAACTCGCATACACGATCACGTCATCTGATGACTGCTTTATATCAGATAGAAGCAACAGAGACCTGAGGGAGGATATCTGAAGTCGGATTGCCTCGCATGGCAAGGATGTCGTATCCC
Organism: Athelia sp. TMB; assembly: GCA_014898675.1. NCBI lineage: Eukaryota > Fungi > Basidiomycota > Agaricomycetes > Atheliales > Atheliaceae > Athelia > Athelia sp. TMB. The sequence continues at coordinate 14,264 of JACXVL010000367.1, forward strand.
ATCGACGTCTCGAGCTCCTGAATCTGGCTCTGTTCGCACAGAAAGAGATAGGGTATTATCATTCCAACCGACACTTCTACCAAGCCTGGCAGTTTTTAATCGGAATGCACATCCCGCGTGATGCTCTCTTTGAAGATAACGGACCTTGAAGCTACGTGCAACGACATCGCTTATTAACGTAGAGATGTTCGGGCAGCGGTATTGCGTGAATCATCTGCGCAAGGTCGGACTGGCTAGTGACATGGTCTCTGAAAGTGAAAAAAAAAAACCCCAACCTATTGTGAATTTGACTGCACTGCCGTAGTGGTATAGCGTGCGGGGGACCTCTTGGTTGAAAACACGAGAAAGTGTGCATACAGCGAGCAGCTCGCTTTGAGACATCTTTTGAAGGATATGTCGGACAAGCTCACAGGGATTCCCCAGTGCAAGTCACGGCGGCTACTATTTAGTATCCACGGGCTATTCCATGCCGTGTCGCGCTATTGATTTCAGTTGACCGGTGAGAGTTTCGTTTCGGGTTGTGCAGGGATAGACTTATCTAAGTTTCTGCGGGATAAGCCACTGATATTAGATGGATGAAGGGAGCACATTCCAGCCAGATACTGAGCAAAGCCTAAGAGCCAAGGGTGGTAATCATGATAGCGGCTTTTATTCCGGTAAGGATGTGGTAATGTTTGGTTACGAACAATAATTAATGTTGACATATGATATGGCCAAGCGCAAGTGAAAAGCTCAGGAAGAAGGAATCAGCGATCCAGTCTGGAATCCCGATTCATTGGCACGACTTGTCATGACGTCCCCGATTTGGGTGTCTTGTAGACTGTTTTGTACCGTGAGACAGAAACCCTAATTGGGCCCCGGTCATTTTATCTTGCTCATGTGAGCACCTCACCATCACATCAATACAAGCAAATTAGCTTGCCACGTGTACCCCAGAGTGACAAGCTTATTAGCTTGCTTTCTCCCCCCACAACTACCTGCCAATATCTCTGCCAAATATCGCTCTTACAGTAATTCTCTATATAGTGCAGCTCCATCACTAAGGCCATCGGCCCATCGGAGGCCCATCAAGGGCGCTCGCCTTCTGTCGGCACCCTGACAACGGCATCTCTGCCCTGGCGCTGTGCGGGAACCTGCGCTCGTCGTCGGCGACAACGACGACAAGTATGTCGTCTGCCGACTTCATTATTCGAGGTTTTTGCGTAATTCTTTCTGATATGTATAGTAGAGTACTTCCCAATTGACTATGTCACCATAATCTACATGTTCAAAGTATCTTTGGCTGACATCTCTGCGGGCACTGTGAAGTCAACAAAACATTTAAATTGTGCATACTAGCGGGTAGACATGTATAAGAGTCCTCCATAACATCTATCAAGCCGAGATCTTCCTGCGTGGACCCCTTGCAACACCCGCATCTGACCGCTTCTTCCGCTTCTTTGGGTTGGATGTGTCAATGACCATTCCGCTGGTGGTGGTAACAGTGTTGACGAATCGAGAGGGTTGGAGAACATCCTGTGGAGGGACGCTCGAGGAACTGGCCTGAGGCTCGGAGGCGCTGCGCACCATCTCGACGTCGCGATCACCACTCGTATGAGACTCCACGCTCTCCGACTGATCACGAGGGTCTGTCTGTTGCTCGAGTGCCGCTTGGAAACGAGTCTCGTCCCAGGCCCGCCATTCGGCTTCCGTGAGCCGCTGGAAAGATGTGGTGCCGGTCCTGAATGCGTGCATGACTAGCTCAACTTCATTCTTCGTGGCCATCTCTGCCGGGCTCTGGAACTTGGGGAGCGGCCACCCGCGGCACACTACACCAAACTTGCTAGTGATATGCTCGTCAAAGCCCTTATAGAACATGCGGACTTGGCGTCCGACACATTTGCCTTATAGTTGAGATTGAGTGCCGCAAATAAAGAATGTCACTATTATACTTACTAAGCTTCTCCGCAATCAACGTAACCAGCTCACTCTTTAGCCTGATGAGGGCTTGGTTATAGTTCTGAACGACGCCTGGAGTTGGTTAGTCAGAGTTCATTCACAAAATACAAAGCAATTACTAACCTTCGGCCCCCGATACACAATAGGCTTCGTAACGAGCAACCAGTTCATTAATCGGAGTGTTGAAAGCGAGGTGGAAGAAGTCGGAAGCTCGACTGCTGCTCTGAACAGCGAAAGGCTGGAGATAATCACCAATTTTGCCGCGTACAGCAAACATGGCGATCTCCACGCCAGTCCGAGCATGCAAAGCCATAATCTAGAAGTATTGCATGAGACCCAGTAACTGCTGACGTTGTTGACACTCTTACCTCCTTTTCGATGGTCTCGAGAGTCCTGCACGCGTCTTGGAATGTGTGAGTGGGAACTGTTCGCACCGAGAGTTTCTTCATCTCGCGATGCTCCAGCAACTTGGAAGCGCCCTCTTCTGTCAACTCTATCTGTTGTTCTTGGGTCATGGCGGACCACTTTTCTTTCAGCTGACGTGCCAGCGCACTGGACTTGAATCGGGGTACATCTTCGGGGAGCTCTGTTTCTATGTCAGTGAACACGCCAGCAGTACAAACAAACAAAGCCGCGACCCACCATCGTTCATACATTTCACTTCTTCACGAAGAAAGACGTTCCATCGATTGACACCTCGATGACTCTGCACTATCTTCGGGCGTTGCATAATCTCCTCCAAATAATACTGCTCACTGTGGGCTCCAAATTCTTCACGAAGCTTGCGGGCCTCGCCTAGGATGACTTGGAATGAGGCTTCGAGGGCATTGTTGTATCGTTCCTTGTTCTCGCGGCGTTGCTTGGCCAGCTGCTTCTTTTCTGCGCCTGTACGTTTGCTGACCTTCCGCTGAGTGCGATGGCGCCAGGGTAGACGGGTCTTCGTGCTAATTTGTGTGCGTGTTGAATATCGAGATGGTGCTCCAGTTTGCTGAATGCGCGGCATGTTGGTGGTTGAAGAAGCCGGGGATATGTCGGATGCTATATACAATATTCTGTGGGATGAGCCAAAAACCACGTGGAATCTGAACACAGTGGCGTCAGAGGATGTATACTTCAAGCATGATATTCGGTGGATAAGCAGATGAAATCACGGTAAGCTAATGGTGAATGATAACTGCCTATGTGGTGTCCTGCTGTTGACAGCGACGGATGTACGCCCAAACCCATTCAGCCTCTAAATGTGCCATTCCTCGGCCGCAGAGGTAAGCTACAAATGCATCAGCAGACAAGTAACGGGCATAGGCATTAGCAATGCTGTCCGCAGCTTCTTGGGTGTATCCATGGGCATTCAGATACCAATCCACTTGGCGGCCCAAACCCGTGTTCAAAGGCTGCTGTAACGTTGATACCGAGCCTTCGTGAACCACGCCAACGGTGCCTTGAAGGTCGCGCACCCGCTGTAGAAGGTAGGTGGAGTTGTCACTGTCACGGATATGACTCGGTTTAAAAACTGAAGCCAGCACACGAGGCTGCGTAGGTGGTTGAAGATCAGTATTGGTTGCTGCAGGGGAAGCAGCAGCTGCAGACTGTGACCGCTGCAGGGATGGCCCTGCTGGAATGGTTGTAAGTATACTAATGGAAAAGGGAGAGAAAGGGCTTACCACGAGATGACGATCCTGCAGAGGGCTGCTGAAGCTGCTGTATTGAGATTTCCTTTGCGCCCGGCAAAGGGTTGGTTCCTATCATAGAGCATTAGAATTGCAATGCACTATATGGTATTTCACACGTACCCATTTGCTCGAACCCAACAGATCTTGGCTTGCTTGGACTCACGCTTCGAGCCGCTGTGGACCCCTGATGAGCAAGCGCGATAGCCAAACGGCAGTATCATTAACGTACCTCTTCCTTTCCCTTTCGTCTGTGCCGAGATCTGCTTCGTTGGACTCAAACTGCGCTGGCGAAGACGTTCAACCTCAGCGGCCTCGTGCTCGGCCGCAGCCTCAGCCCTGCCGTCTTCCTCATGCTCACTGTCATCAAGCTCCACGATCTCGACATCGACACCATCGGATAGAGCAAGATGCCTCCCATTGTCATCTCGTTTCGGATTTTGCATAATGAAAGTGATGAGGGCAGCTTTGATGCCCTCTTCGCGCCCATACCTTGCATAAACCCAGCCAGCTGTTGCAGCTGATACATCATCGCTGTTTAGAGTCCAGTTAAAATTCTATCGAATGAGAGTGAATGGGAGAACGTACAAGTTGGTATAGATGGCATTTTTAGATGATTTCCAGCACGGGTAGAAGTGTTGTGATACGGTAACACCATATTCTTGAAAGTGCTGCTCGATGTGCCGTGCCAGGGAGATACGCGATGGGTTCTTTGTCCATACAGCAGCCAGGGGCTGTAGCTTGAGGATTTCCGCAGCTTCGTCACTGTTGCGGCATTTGATAGCGATAGGGAATGGCGACAAAGCGTTGGATGAAGGTGCTACAGGCCTGGGCTGCATGTATCAGCACACCCGCGTACTATTAGGTGAGAAAGTTACTCACAATCGCCTTGAAACTCCCGGGAAAGGCCCGCCAAGAACCACAATAGTGTTGCCTGCCATACGTAGAGGAGAATTGAGGTATGTCGGCGATGATGAGTGGTTGAAAGACGATGGTGTGACGGTCACGGACTCGGAGTCAGGCGCTCGATCAACAGGACCTCATGCCCATGCGGCAGCCGTTCTTCACATAGAACTCGAGGACTCACCGTCAGAAATACACACGATTATTGTATAGTGGTGTGATGAGTGTCTGCATTACTTCTACCCAGTCAGTTTCTACGCTGGCATTCATATAAAATGGCTATCGTGCAGCCTCAATATGATAGCAATCATTATCAGCGAGTCAGATTCAAGCCTTGATATGAATATCAACCATTATCACGTCCTCGTCTAGCATCACATCCTCTTCTACCATTCCAGATAACACGACCACCATGTGTAGAACTCAGGTGATAGGCGATCAGTCCAATCAAGTCCCTGTATCAAGGCGAATCAAGGCTGATGTATGGTCGAGGCCTTCATTCACTTCGTGAGTCTCGGTACTTCGAACTTGCGGTCTCTGCAAGGTATCAAACTCGCTGAGGCACAGTAGATATGCGTATAATTTGCTTTGAAATGTAATATAGCTTTGAAATTTAATACATCGTGCGCTACTAACTACACATGTCCTGGCATATCAGAGATAAAATTCACCAGCCCTTGATACTGTTCCTGCGCCTCATCATCATCACTATCACTGTCTGGCGGGGCCTCGTCGCTGTCATCATCCTCGTCGTCCTCGGTGCGATCCATTGAGAATGCATGCACACGTTCCGCAGACGGCATGACACGGCCGATGCGAACTCCAGGAGAAGTGTCCCCGGTGAAGCCTGTCAGTCTGTGTATTTTGTATATGCCCGACAGCAGATGCTTATTCACCTGAATGCGGCGTATCACATACTCTTCGACCGCACCAGCGATTGGCTCGCGCCGCTCGTGAAGGTCCTCGACGATACGCCCAAGGTCAGTGTTCTCGTCGAGGGCGTATGTCTGCAGGCGGCGAATATCGATGTTGCAGTTGCCGATCTCCTCATGGGCGCGCTTTACTCGGTTGTGCTGCTTGATGGCAACACGTACGAGTGGCGAGGACCAGGGCTTATCAGCCAGGTCCTTGTTGGTCTCGCGGAAGAGTTGGAAGTCTTCGAGGAAGCTGTAGTGTGACGCCTTCGACCAGTCGAGCGTCGGGCGTGGAGGATCAAGGGCTCGGGCTGCAGTGTTGTATGCAGTGACGGCGCTCTGTATTGCTTTGCACCGCCGCTGGAGATTTTTGGCGATCTGAGTGCGCATGTGATAGGCTACATAATTAAATAAGCTTCATATACAATGACTCGTAGGTCAGACTTACCAGTTTTCGCAAGGTTGAGACGGCTGAGCTCAAACAGCCGCTGTATGACGAGCCGATGCAGCTTATCCAAGGCGTTGTGGAATTCTCTTTCAGTCATATACTTCAGGGTGTCAACGTATTCCTGGTCTGAAGGCTGCCATCGCCGGGTGATACCCATTTTCAGCTCCATTGACACGACTTCGGCAAGGACTTGAGCATGACGCTCGTCAGCCACTCTTCGAGCCGTCTCAGCCCTACGAGTCTGTGACAGCTCAGTAGCATACTGGCTCGAGGACGCATGCTGACTGGACGGTGGCAAAAACTGATAAGATTCGGGGGTACTGTTCATGAATGTATCTTGATGCTGTCGGTATTGATTGCTGCGGATATATATCAGAGGAATGTGCGACGAGCTTCGACATGTGACATACCTAGCAGCCTGAAGCTCTCGCAGACGGCCAACGTACGCGATCGCGTAAACATCCCACTCGTTTTCGCGAGGCTTCGAGGCAAAGTAGGCCACCTCATCTTCATGCCAGGCATCGAGGTCTGCCTCCGTAGCCTGAAGGGATATCAGGGTATCCTTGAGCGCTATCGCGTCGCAGTTGATGATGGCCAATGCTTGTCGATAGTTGTTGTAAAGTAGTTTACTGAGATTATAGTATTTATCTTCATCCCATTGGCGGAAGAAGAGATCGATAAACACGCGGCGACGATAAGGCGTCGCGTTCCGCGTCACCCCAGCCACGGCATTTGATGCACTGAATATTCGCTCCAATGTTTCGAGGTCTTCCAGGCCCAGGCCCGCGATGACGTTCGGGTGATTCTGCTTTTGGCACGCCCAGTTGTGCGTATACCCATGGAAAGCATTCACGCAGCAGCGATTTTGCTTCTGCTTGAACTTAGCGCCGAGGCTGCTGTTGGCGATGGTGCTCTTTAACGAGCAGCCAATATCAGAGCCCACAAGTAGACGCTCTTCAAGTATGTCCATACACTTGGCTATGTGAGCTAATGGATGTTTAGATCTGTAAGATCCGTCAGTAGAGCTCATAACAAATACTAAGTACTTACAATTCTCCACTCCGTATCATGTCTGAGAACCACATGATCAAAGAGTGCCGACACGCGCTAACAAAAAATCCTGTCTCCTCAAATATATCCCACATCTTCTTCTTCTCATCTGCAGCCGCGGCCTTGAAGTTGGTTGTGCATGGGACCTCCTCCAAATCTCCCACGTCCTCCCATCCCTCGTCTGCCGCATCGTCGCTGACCACCGGGACAGCAGGGGCTCTCCGGGAGGGTACCTCGTCCGCAAATTGATCTACATATTCGGGGGGGAGCAGATAGTCCGTGTCGGTGAACGGTTTCGGGTTACGTATGAGGCCGCCGAGACTATACACCCGCTTCATGGAATTGTTCCCATCCATTGCGACGATGCGATTGAATGTTCGCTCTGGTTCATTTTCGAGCTGGAGATATTGAATTATTGAACGGTAATAAAATTTGAATACTTCGAACATACCTTGTAGGTGCATGGCGGGCATGCATTCAACACACGCCAGTTAGGTGTGTCGCGCCCAAGCGCCGCAAGTACCTGCTTGTCGACTGCCCGCAGGATAGCGAGATACACATCGAACGTATCACTAAGCACAGTATGGTAATGACGTCGATAGGATATATGTAGGAGTGTTAGTGGGGGAACTGATGAAGATTGAGGAGGGGGCATACTGAATGAATATCACATATTACTTTAGTGTATGCTTCGGCGCTGAAAGATGGTTTCCTCATGCGGAGGCGCCGATACAGCTCTAAAGTCTTGATAGTGATAGCAAAGCTTGGGTTGAGCGGGCTGTTGCCAATACAGCCGTGTCGCGCGAGGTCCACAGATGGTGAGATGGAAGAGTCTGGCCGCCGCACGCGAAGCGTGGTCTGCCGTCCCTCGTGAATATCAATGACGCTGATGTCAAAATTGACACCAGCATCTTCCTCAGACATGGGGCTGCTGGTCCTGGTAACCGAAGGACTGGCACTTTGTTCCGAGGAAGCACTACAAGGAGTGGAAGGGTATTTCCATTCAAGATACGCAGCTACGAGGCTCGGCATCACTGGCTCCCAGTTCTGGGATTGACGAGTGGTCCGTTGCCGCCAGGTGCGCTGGTCATGATACTGTCGCCATCTACGCAATCAACGTCTACTCCGGGACAAATGAATGTATACTCACGGTGTATAGTACACGTCGCGCAGAGCATGCGCTAGGTACGCCCCTTCCGTGTCCTCAGTCCTCGCATCGTCGACCGTCTCAGGAGCCCCCCCAACATCAACCTCCGCATTCATATCAACGTCCAACTGAGAGTCCATGCTCGCGTCCAGCGTGTCGCCTCTGTTTTCTGCTATCAGTCGCTTGCTCGCGCTGTCCATCCCTACAGACGTGATGAGTCGCGCTTCCATTGAGCGGCCGCAGCGTGAAACATACCAGAAGTATTGAGAGCTAATGCACGATCAGCTTGAGCACGCTCTCTTGCCATATCTGAGCGAGTGTGGAGGGATCGAGTCGGTACACCAAGGCCCCGCCCGATGGAGGACCTGACCTTGCCAGACAGGGCAGACACCCTGCTCTTACGCCCCATGCTCTCAAGAAGAGCGACGAATAAAGTATTGCGAGAAGTGGAAATTAGCTGTCGAGAGTACTGAAGGGGCGGCTGGTAGTGGTGGTGACGACGGCGACGACGGCGGCGGTGGCGGCGACAACGACAATGAAGCGCGTAATGCCGCAACGAGAATGGCAATGGTATTACATGATGCTACGTAGCCTGGAACCCTCTGATGGACTGGTGGCCTTAGTGATGGAGCTGCACCATATAGAGAATTACTGTAAGAGCGATATTTGGCAGAGATATTGGCAGGTAGTTATGGGGGGAGAAAGCAAGCTAATAAGCTTGCCACTCCGGGGTACACGTGGCAAGCTAATTTGCTTGTATTGATGTGATGGTGAGGTGCATGTGAGCGTCTAACAATAGAACGACACCGTACATGTCAAGTGACGGTCAACCAACGATCAACCGTCGAGTGCTCTAATCTTTTACTTTGCCATCTCGCCAGTCCCCTGCCTTTATAGCCAATATGCTTGCATGGCTTATTGGCTTGAGAAGTTGACCGAAGCCCTCTCAAATACGCGGCTCGGTCCGAAACCGCTGCTTCATCTTGCGCGTTTACTGGCATACAGAGGCCATATGGAATGGGCGCTCTGGCTTGTCACCTTCGTCCCTCACAACGCAAAGAAGCAATAGAGTTCTCGCCAGCAAATTCTCTGAATAGACTGCAGCGATTGCGACAATTCCCATTCCCGAGCGGGACCTTGCGAGATTTGGTACGTAAACGTGACTTCATGTCGTGCATTATTGATTGAGATGGTCAACAGAGGGAATATGTATTTGGCTGAGCTGGACCTGAACCCCGCGGTCTCGCTGTACGCTGTACTCCACCCTCGTAGATTTATGGGTGTGCCGTTTGAGCTCAGACCCAGCATGAACGCGTGGAAGTCGGGCGAACGGGTTAAGGACTACTTCGCCGAGGTGAGTTTTCAGAGCCATATACCCTAGCCCTCCGATATTTATCTTCATCACAGTAGCTACGGAGAACAAAGATGTGGGCAGGCGGGGTTTGAGTACGCCATGTCTGAGGCGAACTTTGCCTTCCGCATGCCTAAGAAAGAATCTTGCGAGGAAGTAGTTACGCTCGTCCGTGCTCATTCACCGCTGCTCAGGTGAGTTTCCAATAGCTCGATATCAATGAGTACATACTGAATATAATTAAGCGAACTCCAGCCCCCGTTCATCCATCTACAACCCCCCGCATCGTTTCCAAGCCCCGTCATGCACCCGTCCTGGAATATTATCAGAAATCATGCCGTCAAAACATACTCGTGCTCTGCCTCAATAGGTCTTCTGTCATCCATTTCAGAGGTCATCACGCTCCCGCTTTTCATCCTTGCCACGGCATCCCCTACAAGCCACGCACTCATCTCTCCCTTCGCCCTGACGCCGTCTTCGAGTATCGTTTGCCCGCATGGATCGCCGAATTAAAGCCCCACCGCCGCCACCTGCGGCCTAGATTCCGCTGTGAACTGCAGTTCTGAGGATGCCACCACCAGCCAGATCTCGCAGTACCTCGTCAAGGGCGAAACGGCTGCAGAGAAAGAGGTTCGCAATGGTCGCAAAGTTTCACAGAGAAGTGATTCTCGTCAGGGCAGACGTTGTACCGCTATGAGTTGGTGCTTGGACCGGGCTGGGGCCCGACGTCGTGTGTGGGATGCTCGTCTCCGCAGACCCAGCGCTTCGCCATTGGGTTCTCAAAATGGCTTTCGTCCCCACAGTCGAATTGCATGTCCAGGAAAATTTGGCCTGGCTGTTGTCTAGAGGGCTTGGAAAGCTCGTTGGAGATAGGTCGGCATTGATTGGGTCATGAAAGGTTACCGACAACGAAAGGCATGAAGTGAGGAGCACGGGCAAAAGATCAGCGGAGAAGCTGGTCTATCGAATTGAGCAGAGTGCAAATAGCATCGGGATCTTCTATAACGGTGAATATTTCCAAGAGCCTGGCGACGTTTGGGAAGGGATGTTTTGCATGTATGTCTCGGTGCTCTTGCTTGTGCTCAATTTTGAATTGTTTATGATCTTGGCAGGATGTAAATGTCTCATTGCTCTAGTCGATCGATATTATGGCTTCAGCGATGTGGGATGATGGAAGGTGGCTGGACCTCGTTTCTAGGTGTGGCAGTATTTTTAGATTTACTCACCCTCTTCACTACGTGCGTGCGTTCTTCGCGACAGGATTGGTCGATGAAAGGCAAACATCTCCTGATGTATTCTACCTTCTGTGCGCATGATCAGCTAGGCGGGCCGTGCGGATAGTGTATGAGTGCGCGTTGCCCCCGGACCAGTACAGTTCAATCATGACTGGCTGACCTATTGACCCGCCGGCTGCTCGGCATGCATGAAAGCGGCACTCTACCGGATGTTCCACTCGCACAGGACGAGACTTGGGTCCGCGAAATCCAAGGAGAAACGACGTCTGACAAGAACCCCTGTCAAGAGCTGCTAAATGGTGACTTCCAAAATCATGCCAGTGTATTGCATGCTAAAAGAGGGGACGAACTACACAGTAAAGCTCAGCAGTCGCCCTATTTTAATTGTATGATGAAATATTCTTATTGTATCGGGAAGCCTATGTGAGCTCTACCCTCCTCGACTGCTGACGCATACAGACTGACAAACACCCACAGACAAATTCGCAATAGTCTTGCGAGTCCACAAGAGACAACATCCGCATATCACTCGGGTTCAGAAAACATTGTGTTCAAAGATCTCACATGATACATCAAATCAAACCTTCTCAATCCACCACCGAGGAAAAGGCAGCAGTGCCATCAGCTTTGTGGCTAGCGATCACGTGAGGCTGCGCTTTCCTCTCTTGAGTAAACATCTAGCGCAAACGACGAAGACATGGTGCATCCGAGGAGGTGCCTGATACTCCTTTAAGACCTGGGGTATCCCGTCTATTATCCGCACCTGAAGTCATATATTAGGCCTGTCGCAGATGCCTTCAGTCCTCACCAAGCTTCCAGTGTTCAAGGCATTCCTCAGAAGTCTAAAACACAACCGGTTCATTGGCCATCTCGGAACCCAAAGTTAGTCCTTTCCACTGTCCAGCCCTTTGCAGGTTCTGACAGACTCGAGTTCAGAATGTTCCCCGCTGCAACACTCCTCGCCTTCTCGTTCCTCGCCGCTGTGCGTGCCCAACAAATTGGCACCCAGACCGCTGAGGTTCACCCCACGCTGTCATTCCAAAAATACACAGCTCCAGGCGTGTCCACTACCGTCGCTGGTCAAGTCACACTCGACGCCAACTGGCGCTGGTTGCACACCACCACGTGAGTTTCCAAATGCACTGATTATCAATCCCTTCGCTCATAACGGTTCCAGCGGCTACACCAACTGCTACACTGGCAATACGTGGGACGAGAATCTATGCCCGGACCCCACCACCTGCGCTACCAACTGCGCGCTCGATGGTGCTGATTACAGTGGCACATACGGTGTAACCAGCAGCGGCGCTTCGCTCAAGCTCGACTTCGTCACCACCAGCACCCAGACCAACGTCGGCTCCCGTCTGTACCTCATGGCCAGCAACACCGAGTACGAGATCTTCAAGCCACTCAACCAGGAGTTCACCTTCGACGTCGATGTGTCCAACCTGCCCTGTGGTCTCAACGGAGCGGTGTACTTCTCCGAGATGTCTGCGGACGGAGGTCTCGCTGCCTACTCCGGCAACAAGGCTGGTGCTCAGTATGGCACCGGATACTGCGACTCGCAGTGCCCTCGTGATCTCAAGTTCATTGACGGTGTGGTATGCATTTTCTTTCTGGCAAGCTCTTACTGTTAGCTCATCAATTCACATAGGGAAACATCATTGGCTGGAACGCCACCTCAACGAACTCCGGCACGGGAAGCCTGGGCTCGTGCTGTAGCGAGATGGACATCTGGGAAGCCAACTCGATTTCCGCGGCATACACCCCTCACCCTTGCACAGTTACTGGACAAACTGAGTGCACGGGTGATGCATGTGGCAGCCCCAGCAGATACAGTGGGGTGTGCGACCCCGACGGCTGTGATTTCAACTCCTACCGCATGGGCGACACAAGCTTCTATGGACCCGGCCTGACGGTCGACACCACCAAGCCCTTCACCATCGTCACGCAGTTCTTGACTGCGGACAACACCTCGACTGGTGCGCTCTCGGAGATCCGTCGTCTGTACGTTCAGAACGGGGTGGTGATTCAGAACAGCCAGAGCACCATCCCCGGTGTCACCGGCAACTCCATCACCCAGGCATACTGCGACGCGCAGAAGACCGCGTTCGGCGACACCAACGACTTCGACACCAAGGGCGGCCTCGCAGGCTTGGGCGATTCGCTCGGACGTGGTGTTGTGCTTGTGCTGAGTGTGTGGGACGACTATGCCGTCAACATGCTCTGGCTCGACAGCGACTACCCGACCACCTCGAGCCCCTCCGCGCCCGGTGTTGCCCGTGGCACTTGTGCGACGACCTCTGGAGTGCCCGCTGACGTGGAGAAGAACAACGCCAACGCTTCGGTCACCTACTCCAACATCAAGATTGGCCCCATCGGCTCGACCTACACTGGCACTACCGGCACCGGAACAACCAGTGTCGGTGGCGGCCATACGACGACCTCGACCACTACGTCGTCTGCGCCCTCTGCCACCCAGACCAAGTACGGACAATGGTAAGTCGTCCTTTCTGCCTGCGTCAGGGCCAGCATACTCACGCCTCTTTCCAGTGGTGGCATCGGGTACAACGGACCAACCGTCTGTGCGGCCGGCAGCTCCTGCAAGGAATCCAGTGCGTACTACAGCCAATGCCTGTAAACGGTGTGCTGCAGTAGCACAGCTGGCAAGTAGAATATTTTAAAGAATTGGTCTCGGCTTCCTTTCTATTTACCATCTCGCCCTGTAGAGGTGCTCATTTCGTGCTTTCAATCTATCATGCTCTTCGGGTCCCACATTAGTTGCCAGTGAAAAGCGCTAGCAAGTACCTTCTGTGTGCTTGATTGGGTGTTGAACCGTACAGGTATGTCTTCACTTTCGGCCCATTAATGAGTGTTTGCTCTACACTTGGCACCGCCCAATCGAGTGTCGTTTTGACAGGTGTCGACCCGTTTAGCATGCAATAGATGGCCGTGAAATTCAGCAATGTTACCTTTTAACAGCTCTTGACATTCTTTGCTCTTGGCAGGCGTTATTTTCTCTTGGCAGGAATTGTTTCTCCTTGGATCTTGCGGACCTACGTCTCCCTCGGCGAGTGGGACATTAACATTCCAAGTGGCAGGACCCCGGGCGAGCAATTCGTTGAAAAACAGGGATTGAACCCCTACAAGACGCAGACAAGGTAGAGCTAAGTACCGTATGGATGGGGAAGTATAGCTAAATCGCTGCGCTATAGACACGACTCGATATGAATATTTTGCGCTCCAATGCTCTCGAGACTGGGCAGTGGGGCCTGTGCTTTTCCGGCTTGTAGACCATTAGTATATTACCCAGTAAGTACAATCACACTTATACACATTTTCAATGGCTTATGCAAAGTCGGGGGCACATTAGATTAGTAGTTGAGCAGCGGAGGGCTGATTGCAGTCACGTGGTTGTGCTATAAAACCGTATGTCGGTCCTTTCACTTTGCTCACACTCTCTCTAAACCTCCATCTTCAATGTACCCAGAATTCAATTCAATACATTTTGAGCCTCCATTTGACCGAGGCAATTTCATTGCATTGATGTAGAGTTATTCAAAGATTAGCCCAGAAGTGACCGGGACCCCGGAAGCACAGTTGGGTCGTATCATATCATATCCAGTTGATGTCTCGGATTAACTTTCCCTCTTAAAACATCCACCAGAGTACCGTCCGCTTCCATACATGCTCAATAGTGCATAATTCTCTGCGAGGAGATGAGCAGGCAAGTCAAGACGAGGTCACCTTATTTGGCCGATGCAATATTACGGTTACTCTTGTTATATCTGAAAGCCTAGCAATGTGAGCCAGGTTCTCGACTGGTAAGTCTAACACACAAATAATGTTGCGATATCACTGCGGGCCACCAACAGCCGGATATAACCCGGGTTTGGAAAACAACCCGTGCGCAGGACGTTGCATCAAAATAGGCTTTGTAATCATCATTTAGCTTCATCTTTATCTTTGCCCGAGGAAGTAGCGGCGCTGATCAGCTCCTTTGTGGCTGATAGTGACGCGAAGCGACGCTTTCCTCTCTTGGATAAACAATCCAACACGAATGACATTAACATAGTCGATCCGAAGAGGTGCCCGACGCTCCTTCGAGACTGTGGGGCAACCCGTCTATTATCCGCACCTGAAGTCATATATAAGGCCTGTCGCAGATGTCTCCAATCTTCACCAAGCTTCCAGTCTTCAAGGCATCCTGCAGAGGTCAAAAACATAACCGGTTTATCGCTATCTCGGAATCCAAAGTGAGTTCTCACAATTTCCTCGCCCACTGCAGGATCTGATAGACCCAAATTTAGAATGTTCCCCGCTGCAACACTCCTCGCCTTCTCGTTCTTCGCCGCTGTGCGCGCCCAACAAGTTGGCACCCAGACCGCTGAGGTCCACCCCACGCTCTCGTTCCAGCAATACACGGCTCCCGGCGTTTCCAAAACCATCGCAGGTGCAGTTACGCTCGACGCCAACTGGCGCTGGTTGCACACCACCACGTAAGTTTCCAAATGCACCAATTATCTATTATTTTTGCTCATAATGTTTCCAGCGGCTACACCAACTGCTACACTGGCAATGCATGGGACGCGACTCTGTGCCCGAACCCCACCACCTGCGCTGCCAACTGCGCGCTCGATGGTGCTGATTACAGTGGCACGTACGGTGTGACGACCAGCGGCGCTTCGCTCAAGCTCGACTTCGTCACCACCAGCACCCAGACCAACGTCGGCTCCCGTCTGTACCTCATGGCCAGCAACACCGAGTACGAGATCTTCAAGCCGCTCAACCAGGAGTTCACCTTCGACGTCGATGTTTCCAACCTGCCCTGTGGTCTCAACGGAGCCGTGTACTTCTCCGAGATGTCTGCGGACGGAGGTCTCGCTGCCTACTCCGGCAACAAGGCTGGTGCTCAGTACGGTACCGGATACTGCGACTCTCAGTGCCCTCGTGATCTCAAGTTCATCAACGGTGTTGTAAGTATTTGCTCCCTTGGCGTCTCACACAGTTGATTGATCGACTCGCATAGGCAAACAGTGTTGGCTGGAATGCTACCTCCACCAACTCTGGCACTGGAAGCCTGGGCTCGTGCTGTAACGAGATGGATATCTGGGAGGCCAACTCGATTTCCGCGGCATTCACCCCTCACCCTTGCACAGTTACTGGACAAACCGAGTGCACGGGTGATGCATGTGGCAGCACCAGCAGATACAGTGGAGTGTGTGACCCCGATGGCTGCGACTTCAACTCCTACCGCCAGGGCAACACCGCATTCTACGGACCCGGCAAGACGGTTGACACCACGAAGCCCTTCACCATCGTCACGCAGTTCCTGACCTCGGACAACACCTCGACCGGCACGCTCTCGGAGATCCGTCGTCTCTACGTTCAGAACGGCGTTGTAATCCAGAACAGCCAGAGCACCGTCGCCGGCGTCACCGGCAACTCCATCACCCAGGCATACTGCGACGCGCAGAAGACCGCATTCGGCGACACCAACGACTTCGACACCAAGGGCGGCCTCGCGGCTATGGGCAAATCGCTCGGACGCGGTGTTGTGCTTGTGCTGAGTGTGTGGGACGACTATGCCGTCAACATGCTCTGGCTCGACAGCGACTACCCTACCACGGCGAGCCCCAGCGCGCCCGGTGTTGCCCGTGGCACTTGCGCGACGACCTCCGGAGCACCTGCCGATGTTGAGAAGAACAACGCCAACGCCTCGGTCACCTACTCGAACATCAAGATTGGCCCCATCGGCTCGACCTACACCGGCACTTCCGGGACGGGATCCACCTCTACGTCGAGCACCACCAAGGTTGGCGGCACTACGACCTCGACCACCACGTCGTCCGCGCCCACTGCCACCCAGACCAAGTACGGACAATGGTAAGTCCTTCTATCCCGCGTGTGGTTCAGCATACTCATCTTCGGCTCTTTCCAGCGGTGGTATCGGTTACAACGGCCCGACCGCCTGTGCGGCCGGCAGCACCTGCAAGGTCTCCAGTGCGTACTACAGCCAATGCCTGTAAAGGGTGTGCGGCAGCGCTGCCTACAAGTAGAGTGTTTAAAACAATAGAGTCTCGGCTTTCATTGTATCTGCCATCTCGCCCTGTAGATGTTCTAGTTGTTTATATGTATCATTCCCGTACTCGCAATTTATCATGTTCTTCAAGCACACATCGATACCTAAGAGAAACAACCCATGCTTTGCAATGTCTCTCGGAATCGTGAGGTTCTTTGTTCGAGCGAAAATGGCGCGGCTACATCAGATTAAGACCAATCGTAAGCTTTTTTGTATTGGATGACAGGTGGATTCGGGCATTTTGCAGTAAACTCGTAACGGTTCATAATTCTGAACGCCAGTGACGGTCAAGTATTCGCGTCCAATTGCAGTGAGTCCTTGGAATCACCGTCGTACGCTCGAAAGCAGCCAGAAGCGAAAGATAAAAGATATTCAGTATATTGCAGCAGCTCCAGATACAAATGACACGAGAAATGCGCGATTCTAGCGATCGCGGCCGTCCAATAAATAGAGGTCCGTAGTCCATCCACACCACACGCTAGATAACCAGGCTCACCACGACCCACCACGCCGCCACCGCGGGCGCCAGCACGCGCAGCGCGTCCCCCAGCATCCCGCGCGCGACCCCGCCCGCCCCGCGCGTGGGCGCCCACCCGAGCGCCTCGCGCACGTTCAGCAGCGACTCGAGCGTCGGCGCGCGCAGCGTGATGCGCCGCACGCGCCCGCGCAGCACGAACGCGCAGCTCCACGCCCACGCCTCCGTGCGCGCCGCGGCGTCGCCGGGCGGCGGCGGGGGCGCGAAGTACGCCGTGCCCACCGAGTTCGCGCGGCTGTGCGCGGGGCCCTTCTCGAAGTAGAACCCGACCGCGTCCTCGTCGTCGTCCGCGTGCTCGCCGGTGGGCCAGTGCGCGGGGCGCAGGTGCTGCTCGCCGCTGCGGCGCAGCGCGTACTGCGGCGGGAAGAACTGGCTCTCGTCGCCCGCCCACGGCGCGTCCTCGCGGTCGTCCGGCGTGAGCAGCGGCGTGTCCGTGCCGCTCGCGCTCGTGCTCGCGGTCGCGCTGCGCACGCTCGGGATGCGCACGGACATGGCCGGCGGGCGCGGCGTGAACGGCGAGAGCGGGCCCCACGGCGTGCTCCCGCCGTCGGGGCTCGCGCTCAGCGGCGGCGGCGGGGCGAAGGGCGCGAGGCGCAGCGGCGGCGCGCGGCGGCGCGAGAGGTGCGCGACGCCGAGCGCGAGGAGCGTGAGGATGCTGAGCGGGAGGTAGAGCGTGTGCAGGAGGCGGTAGCGGTCCGGGAGGCTGCACGGCGCGTCCGCGAACGTGCGCCCCGCCCCGCCCGCGGGAGGGACGAGCGAGAGCAGCTGGAAGCCGGGGCGGCGGATGTTCGCCGCGCGCGAGAACGACTTGACGGTGACCTCGCGCGTGCCGTTCCCGCCCGCGCCGGCGTGCGTGTGCTCGCAGTAGTCGCGGTCGTCGCCGCTGAACACGCCCGCGGGGCGCACGCCGCGCAGCAGGAACTCCGTCGTCGCCTTGTCGAGCGTGTTCTGCCAGCCCTTGCCCACGCCGCGGCGCAGCGTGCCCTTTTCGCGCCGGGGCCCGCACGCGCCCGCCTCGGGGTGCGCGAGGGGGATGTGCGTGAGCAGGATGCGCGGCGCGGCGGAGGCGGGGAGGGTCTTGATGAACTCGACGGGCCCGCCGGGGGCGCCGGTGTACTGCGCGAACGGCGTCGCGCCGGCGGCGTGCCGCGCGTAGTCCTCTTCGACGAGCCCCGGGGCGTCGAGGAGGACGAGGTCGTGCCCCGCCAGGCGGAGCACCTGGTTGAGAGGGCCGAAGTGGCGCACGAAGCGCGTGCGGGTGGCGGTGGAGATAGTCGGGGAGCGGCCGAGGCTAGAAGGCCAGTCAGCAAGATTGACAAGAAGGAAGCATAGGAAAGGGAGCGAAAGAAAGAGCGAAAAGGAAAGAATCAAAGGAAGGGATCCAAAACAGATAGAAGCGAAAATAGTTCTGAATGAAACAAAAAGAAGGGCAAAGGCAGGGGAGCGAACGAAGCAAGGGAATGGAAGCAAAGACGGAAGAAGCAGAGGCACGGGAAACCAGGGAAAGCAAGTAAATGCAGGAGCAGCAGAGGTAGGGATAGCAAACGAAGGGGAGGAAAAGCAGGGGAGAAAAGGAAGAGAAGCAGAGGCAAGTGCCGCAAAGGCAGTGGTAGAGAAAAGGAAGCAGAAGGGGGGAGTTAGGAAAGCGAAGGAAGGAGCAAAGAAGGGAGCAAGTGAGAAGACGAATAACAGAGCCACACTCACCCAACATCGTTATTCCCCGGCACATAATACATCGGCACTCTTCCATCGAGCTCCAGCACGCCCCTTGCCGCGGCGACCATCGCGGCATATTCCTCGTCGCTCTTCGCGGTGCGGCCGGACGCGAGCATGTCGCCGAGGCAGACGACGGCGGCCGGTGCGAGGCGCTGCGTGAGGCGCCATGCCTTGCGCATGTCCGCGCGAATGAGCGCCTCGCGGAGCGCGCGCGGGGACGGCGGGAGAAGCGGGCGCGGCGCGACCTGCGGGTCGGAGATGAGCAGGACGTGCGTGGGCGCGGCGGTGCCGTGCTGTGGCGTGGGCGGAGATCAGGTGGAGACGGGGCATGAGGAGGGGAGGGGGGGAGGGAGGAAGGGATGGTCAGCCTCGTTCCGTGCATGTAGTGACGGAGCATGTAGTGACGGACGGAACGCACCTGGATGAGTGGGGCATCGGGCCACTTGCAGTCGGCGAGGGCGTAGAAGAAGGCGCCGACCTCGCACCAGAGGACGACGAGGACCCAGAGGAGGCGCAGGCCGTTGATGAGGGCGCGATGGGAGAAGAGGCCCCTCTCGCGGGGGGCATTCCGGGGATGCATGGCTGCTAGCTGCACTCGAGAGGTCCTGTCGCAGAAACGCAGGCGGAGATTGTGGAGAAGAGGGCAGGGAGAGAAGGAGGGAGAGTTGGGAACGAGGCGCTGCTTAAACGAGGATGGGACGGAGGAGGGTTTGTGATGAGAATTGAATGTATGCATGCTTGTCACTAAAGTCTTTGGCAGATGCCGTTTGGGTGCCGTTAGGCGCCAGAACGCCGGTTGTGGCCCGATTGGGCTCCTGCGCTTCCGGATTAGGCAATCGGCCACGGTAAACCCGCGCGTTTCGCCGAGAGCCTGGCCTGATCGACGGCAGATGGACTCAGATAGAGCACAGGTGCGCGCGGGTTTAGCCTCGATAAGCCCATGACGCTCAAACGCTGGGCATGGATGCCCGTCCCCCCACCCCATGTGCGAGCCGGTGATGCACCCCATCGCCCCCATCGATAACCATCGCGCCGCTAGAACCCGACCAAACCCCTCCAATTCAATGCGCATATGGTCATCGGCGGCGACCGTTCCCATCGATCGCATCGTGCCAAAAAATGAAGACACACAGACAAACAAAAAACGGAATACTATACGTACAACGTCATGCACTAGCGCCGGTGCCTGGTCAATGAATGAAGCGGTGCCTCGCCGATTCCGCGTTTTGATACATGCACGCGCTTGCAATCTCGTGCGATACCCCCGCGGCTAATGATCCTGTCATCCTCGTCAGTGCCAGCCTTTGTCAGACTCTGCAGCGGCACCGGCGGCACCGTTGACAACGCGAGCGATGCAACAGAAAACATATACGCCTGGTCCGGCACTGCACGCGGCGCCCGCGCTGTCCCAGCGTCTGCAACGACGCTGCACCTCGCGCCCATCTCTGCCTCAGGCCCCCGCACCATCCCCGTCCACACACAAAGTTCAGCGCCAGCCACAAACTCCACTGTCACAACTGGCACAGGCACTCGCCTCACGCCCGCCAAGCACATCTGAATCGCCACGGCCCGGCGAAAACACGTCGTGCCGAAGCAGGCCAGTTTGTCCTCCGACACCCAATTCGCATCGATGCTCGGATGCGAGCCGAGAGAGGCTGGGAGTCAGCGGCCACTGTACCCCGCTCGCCAAGTTTGAGCTTGCTCCTGCCCTTCTCGCGCCCCGCGCAGACCAGTATGTGATGCAATCCTTCTGCCGGGCGAGCCGCCAGGCACCGACGCGCGAATGCTGTAGACTGTGGCGCTCGGCGACGAATTGGCGCCCCCTCGTCCGCCCATATAGTCGCTCCTTCTCCTTCTCCTTCTCGTATTTGATGATCATGAGAGCCTTCGCGCGTCGCCCACACGACGCGAAGCGCCCCCTCGCCATTCCCGTCCTCGCAACCATGGGGTGGCTCAGCAATCGGCGCCCGCTCGATTGGATATCGATTTCGCACTCACTGCACGCTCGCGGGGCATTGCAGTTGTTCCATTAGGGGAAGGGTGCCCACTAGCCTCACACACCCTACCACCACGATCGACACTACAGGCACGCTACGGGAGAGCGCTTTACAGCCCAGGGCTATCGCGCAGGGACATGCGTGCAGCAGCCCGATTTCTGGGAGCGACGAGCTGTGCGATTAGCACCCACACGCAGAGATATCCGCGCGGCGGCACTGCACTGCTTCTCTGCTTGAATTTGGCGGCCTATTTGATATGCGGTTCTGAATCCTGGATCCTGACCCTGCCCTCGTTCCCATCCCCGCCTCTTCGTCTTCCACCCAGGCACATCCCCACGCGCTACATTCGGATTGCGCGCTGACAGGCTTCGATATCAGTTCGCGACCATCCACCAGTCTCGCCCGCCCTGCGTCCACCACGATCGACGCACAGCAGTGACGGCACTCGAGGGCCTGCGAATTCCAGGGGTATCTATCGCGCAGGGCCATGCGCCGTTTGGGGCGATGAGCTCCAGCGGCACCCACGCCTTCACTGCTGAATTTGACGGCCAATTTGGTATGCGCCAGTTCTGGATCCGATTCCTGACCCCCTCTGCCGCCTTCCACGACGACCAGGCACCCACCACACACACACCAGCATCCCCACGCGGGATTGCGTGCTGACAGGCTTCGATATCAGCGCGGACCATCCGTGAGATCGGTGCGCATGGGCAGGAGCGTGAGGCCTGTGTCTTCTGCCGCAGACGGGTGCAATGGCGCGAGCTGCATACATGCACGCTGTCGTCGTGGGCAGGCTAGTGCGCGTCTTCCTGGTTGTCCCGGAGCAGACTCGGCGGGAGCAGTGCGCGGTGCGCCTCCCGCGGCTCTTTGTATCCATATTGGGCGTCAGGCGCGTCGGCCGTGACCCGTGACGTCTGGCAGGATGGACCTGTTTGAGGCTGGCGGCTCGATCGCTGCCCGGATGCTTCTTCGGTGATGGCAGGGGGCCTGTTGACAACACCTTCCGCAGAGTCTGCGTGTGGCGGGTGCTATGCAGTCCCGCCGCCAGCGGACGACCCGTTCGGCTTCCACATACACATATTTGGAATTCGAATGCACTAGCGCCGCCCGTGCCTTCCGACTGCGACATGGGGCCAATGCGTCTTTGCTCTTGCCACCACGATATGCCACCCCTCCCGCCGACCACGATGACTGCTCTTGTGCCTATCACGCGCGATCCAGGGCTGCGATGTCGTGCTCACGCACCTCCAACCTCTGCCAGCCGCGGCAGGGCGGTACTCAGCAATCCGGCATGATGCTATCTTTGAAGTTTGACGATAAGGGCACAGTCATCCAAGAAGCGGAGTCACGAGTGCCCCCGCCCTCGCTGCGATGTCGTGCTCCGACCTCAACCAGCCGCGGCAGGGCGGTCTTAGCAATCCGGCGCGGTGCTATCTTTGAACTTTACGATAAGGGTGCAGTCAATGGTCATCCAGGAAGCGGAGTGCCCCCGCCCTCTCGATGCTCGATGCTCGATAGGCACATCCAGCGTGTATAGATGACGGCATGCCACACATCCCCCGCGGCGTTAGCCTGTTGGCCAGCGATGGCGAGGTCACCTCAACGCTTTCGCGGATTGGCAGCTCACAGTGAAGGCCCCACTAAAACCTTCGTGCTTCGACCCGGGGTCGCCGATGCGTTAACGCAGATCCCCATTAGCCCCGGCTACAGCTCGGGCACGCATGGCGCAGGCAGGGGTGGGCCTTTCGCAAGCTGATCATGGGCCTCACTAGTACCGTCAGTCTGTCTAGTTTATCTAGGCGCCCCCGGGTACATTCTCGGATCGGCCTTGTCAACGCCTACGACGGTACATTAACCCCCGCTGCTTCTCGACCTGGACTCGGAGTGCTCCGCGCGAGATCATTCGGTGCACGAGCGTTCACCGGGTCGCGCCCAAACCATCGAATTCAATATATTCAACGCAAGCAGACACAGATAACTTCCTTGTGCCAGCCCCCCGCTCTCTATTGTTTGCACCAAACTTTGAGTGCCGTTAGCCGGTATGCTTTTCTACCTTATCTAGGCACGCTCAGGCTCGGCTGCATACTCAAATCGAACAAGCGAAT
>JACXVL010000367.1:37361-66851 GCA_014898675.1 Athelia sp. TMB
TGTGCCAGCCCCCCGCTCTCTATTGTTTGCACCAAACTTTGAGTGCCGTTAGCCGGTATGCTTTTCTACCTTATCTAGGCACGCTCAGGCTCGGCTGCATACTCAAATCGAACAAGCGAATCCACACGCACAAGGAACGATATGGCTCTGCTATACGTACTCTACCTTGCGTCGGGGTCATGACGTGTGAATCTAATTTTTTGCGGTGACAGTGATCCCTACTGAACCCTCTAGCTTTACCCTCAGACCCGAGCTTCTGAGTCCTCAAATCGAAATGTGCAGTGGCGCTAACTGCTGGCATCGTGCTGCGCGATACTATGTTCTATGCTCGTTCTATGTGTTCTGGGAGCTTCTTCAAGGCGTAACGGGCACTAATATGGACCTTCTGTTCATTGCAGACCAATTTTATGACAGCGATAATTTGTTGATGGATGTTGGGGAATCGAGCCTAAGTGCCGAGCTCTCAGTATCTGTAACTTGACACAACGCGGACATCACGGCAAATCGTTGTCTCGTGCGATGACAAGATTTTTCAAAATTTTCATTGTCATACCACTTCGCTGCGCACATCTAGGAACGATTCGTTAGCTACATTCCCCTTGATACCCCTGCGAAGAGGACATTCATCGTTGTCTTCAAACGAAACAACATCCGTCGCAACACCTACACAATGACAACACAATCCAATTTCTTGCGCTACAAGGCACACGTTCCCATCTTCCTGGAATGCTCGAACAGCTCTTGTGCTCCTTAGACATCTTTCCTCGTGCATGCGTGTGTGGGTCGAACCCATTCAATACATTTTGCCACGAAATCAAAAATTCTGCACGATAGAATGGGCCTTACTGCGATGACATTCACTTGCCGCACTCCCTATGGCGGAGCGAAGACTTCGCTCAGTTGCCTCTAACAACGTTAGGATCCTTGTGCGTCTGGGCTTCACCATCATGGTCTGTCAAGCTGTCTGTGGTACCCTTGTGCGAGAGTGTAGAAAGGGCGTGCGTACCTCACTCCCTGGTTAACTATCCCTAGCAGCGCAAATAGGCTCATCTTCGTCCAACGTTCAAAACTTTACCAGCTCTTCTACCACCACACCGCCTGAAGATGCCCAACAATTTTACTGGCAACCCCACTGCCCCTTGGGGCGCACCCACCCATCCTTTCTATCCATCGGGTGGTTATCCATCATCTCCGATATATCGAGGCCCATATCAGGCTTCTAGTGGCGGGCAGACTTCCATCGGCTATCCTCAAGCCTCAGGCTGGAATCCGCGCGAAGATACCAACAGGCAGCAGTCTCGGATGCTCGGGACGGATCAGCTACCCCGCTTCAGGTGCATTTATGGATCATGTGGCACTCAAGGGGGAGATCAGGCTTTCTCGACGCAACAAGAGCTGGAACAACACGTCTATGTATGCCATCGGCAGCCTTATGCTACGACTGGTGAGCCTTCCGGTGCTCTTAATCGTGTACCAGCTGACGAGGGGATAGAGAGACGTAAATGATGACAAGCTTATTCTCCAAAGCACTCACACGATCATCTACAATGTTCTTTGTTTCGCAATAATTCTTTATCAACTCCAAATATCTCTTTTGTATGCTGTTTGATTTCTATACCGTCATTGATTATGGCAAATTATTCACGATACTTTTGTTTCTATTTCAATAAAGAGTTATGTTTTCACCAGTCATAATATGGATACAGTGATTCAGCGCTTGCCTCGCCCGTTTATCACTCACATCACCGTATACACGCTTAGTACATATTATGATTCATGACATACTGATATAACCAAACAGCGGGAGAAGGAAAAGATTAGATCGCCAGCACTCACTCGTTCATTTCCAGAGTCTCCTCCCATCGCCACCGACCATGCTGCGCCGTATTGACACTTGTTTGGGTGCCGAGCCACTGTCAGCAATGAGCATCCGATCCCAGTTGCTTCAAGTTGCCGCCTTGACTGATATCAAGTTCACCATGTTACGCGCACAAATTGGCAAGTTGTGGCCTTGAAGATCTGGGAATGCGACGATTGCTAACTGTCTGGCCACCGCAGCGCGACATTCAAACGTGACGTCGCCCCAGAACCGCTCCGAGTTATCGCGGTGTGCAATCCCCATTGAACTTCTCCAGCATATCCTTGAAGAATTGCCTCAGCGCGATCTACTCAATGTATGCACACTCTCCAAAACCTTCCACAAAGAGGTCCTTCGTGTGCTATATCGTCACGTCGATATAGTCAACAGCACAATCGATCAGTTCAACTCTTTCACAGGCCTAATCGCCAATCGACCCGATCTCGCACAGCTGATTTACGCGTTATCGCTCCCCAATGAACTGGGGTCTGAAAATCGTGATGATCTGGATAGCGCACGAATGGGCCGTCTGGCGGGGCAGCTGTCCAGTGCACTCAGATCGATGGGCAATCTTTCAGCGCTCTTCATAGACCAGCAGACGCCGAGACCGGGCTCCTATAATGACCCACAAAAGCCTATGTATTGCATCAAATACCTTCGGGGAGAGCATGTCCTTGGCTGTGGATTTCGCTTGAAAACTTTGAGGTACAATTGGCACGCTCTGTGGATTAGAGACATCATGCTTCCGTTTCTCCGCGAACAGAGCCAGATCCAGCATCTAGGCACGGGGATGGAATATGACCTCACCGAGGAACCAGGAAACGCGATTGACAATCTCCTCCCTCAAGTCTCTGTAGCTTCCGTCTGGTATGAAACTCCCGTTCTCTTCAAACTGGTGGCATCGCGGCCACTTCAGCGGCTGAAGCTTTTCATGTCTTTGACACAACCAGGCGACTACTGGCACAGTGACTTTCTGAACGCACTCCAAATTCTGGCCCCAGCAAGCGCAACGTTGACTCACTTTTACTACGTCCACTGGGGCCCCTTTGACGCAGACGAAGCCTACCATGTTGACACACTGAAGAATATCGCCAGGGGGCTGCCCAATCTCAAATTTTTGCGCTATTCCGACCAAATTGTGCTGAACGTAAGCATTTCCTTTCTGATCGAGGCTAGTCTCACAAGGGTCTTCGAGTAAGCCGGACCCCTGGGAATGGATCGCTTTCCCTCATGCACTTTCTGCATTTAAACATCTTGAAACGCTAGCAATAGATGTCAGGGATAGCGATTCCGAGCCAAAAAGGCCACGCAATAATGCGCACGGCCTGGTTGAGCGATGCATGGCGTCATGTCCGACGTTGCGGCACGTTGGAATTACTGGAAAGCTGTTTTTCAACGACAGGACCACAGTGCCAGAGAATATTTCCTTCGTAAAGGCTCCTGGGACAGGGTCTGGAATTGAAATCAGCAGCTTCGAAGCATTTGAAGAATCTTCCTGGAGTGATAGATAATCGCTCACTCGGAATAACCCAAAGTAAGAAAACATGTTTGCTTTTGCTTTGCATGTTCCACAACTCAATAATCCTAGCAGCCGGTTCTGAAGAACATTGCAGATTGAAAGCGCGAGACTCGTTTGGTGGGCACAATTCAAAACACTTGTCAACAGCAAGAAAGAATAGAGTGGGAAACTGAAAACTATGAACCCCGTTCCCTGCAAGCTGCGGCGCAGCTTAACTTTTGCAACCATTGGCTGTAGTCCTGGCTCAGATACTTGCAGGAACCACCTCTACTTTGAGTACGTACCTCCCAGGTCCTATCGATAAATCACATAAGTATCAATTGTCGGAAAGAAATGATTTTATTTACTTGTCCTTTT
Organism: Athelia sp. TMB; assembly: GCA_014898675.1. Taxonomy (NCBI): domain Eukaryota; kingdom Fungi; phylum Basidiomycota; class Agaricomycetes; order Atheliales; family Atheliaceae; genus Athelia; species Athelia sp. TMB. The sequence continues at coordinate 41,096 of JACXVL010000367.1, forward strand.
TGTGACATTGCTGCTCAACAACGACTAGACCCTCCTCTGCCGGGAAGGTTGACCCATCTCTGCGGTGGGGACGTTTCATGTATACTTATCGTTGTCACGAATCAAACGTTCGACAGAGGTATTGATGTTAACAATTAGGAACTAGTGAAATTGTGTATAATGATTCCATTACCTCGGGCGGCACGCGGAGATACCTATATTAATTAACAGTGGGGTGCAGAAAAGACGCTAAGTAGAAAGTCATTAGTATGGCTCTTTTTGTCCCGCGCTTGATTTTGGTTAAGGGGGTTGGCGATGGGAAGTAGCCTTTCCGTTCCGGTGGGGTGAGGGTTTTTCTCAAGCGTCGCACGTTGCTGGGAAGGTTATATTTTGTCGATGCGGCGTGAGCTTGGGAAAGGAAGGTTATCAGCTGGGAGAAGGGACTTAGAACCAACAGCTGACCTTCAGAGATAGGATATACCGAGCCGTCGAGCGTCATTAAATATGAGCTAGGAATGAAATGAGTGCATATGGACCACCGTGACGCAGATTCAACCGCGCAAGACCCATTTGATTCAGCGAAGAGCATGTAATGAATTAATCTCACCAGACTTTCGATGTCAAGGTGGTCAAAGTAATCAAGAACGATACGGATTCGAGACTTTGGGTTCGGAGACAGGTGTAGCATTGATCCAATTCAAAACGACGTGGCTGGGAAGGACGTTCTCCCGAGAATCCTTTGAATAGACCTGGAATCTTAGAATCTAGTATGTTCCTCGGGCTGATGTGCGCGTACGAGGATCCTTTGGACTCTGAAGTATATCCTCCGTTGGAGCGGTCGGAATTTGAGCTAATTAGTCTCGTACATCCCCGTATAACACGTATACAGTGGTGGTTTGCAATTGGTGGTGGTGTAAGTTTGTCTTGTGGTGCAAGAAAAGTATCGGCATTTGTAAATAAATAGAAAGGTCCCTCAGCAGCATGTTTACAAACACCGAGGTTGCATTCAGCTCACTACTTACCTGTTCAGAGTCAGAGCGGAGTAGAGCAGAGTAGGGTGGGATGGAAAGAAGCACCCTTGGGCACCGAAAGGTAGGCGCGGATCCCATTTCTTTGGCTGCATCTCACGTTGTGAAACTATGGAGCATCATATGCCATTGCAAGGTCAACTTCTTGCTCGGTTCTGGTCATCTCCACGGCCATTTCACAGAGTTATGGTCAATGCCCCGATTGCTGGCCCGTGGCTCAAGCTTGCCAGCATAAAAGCCAAACGATGCGAAACTCACAAAGGCATTACTGCCCGCATCCTCTCCAGTGAGTAACCACTCGCCCAGATTGCCTGTGCGGCGCACGAACTCATTCATCTATGAATTAGCAGCCTTAGCATTATAGTCTTCATCAAGGACGTACATCCAGATCATTCGATTCGCCCTTCATGATCAACATCTTTGCCCTCTCTTCACTCGCCCTCGCCATTCTGCGCGTGGTTGTGCCCGTCTCCGCGCACGGCTACGTCAGCCTGCCGCCGAGTCGTCAAGCTCTTTGCAGGGATAACCTGGTACCTGACTGCGGTGACGTCAGGTGGGAGCCGCAGAGCGTTGAGGCGCCAAAGGGCTCGTTCGCGTGCAACGGCGACGGCCCGCGGTTCGCCGAGCTCAACAACGAAGCCTTGTGGAAGGATCATTTCAGCCCGGTTGCGCCAAGTGCTGGCCCCCTTTCCTTCACATGGATGCTCACTGCGCCGCACCGCACCACCAATTGGGAATACTTCATGTTAACCGAAGACACCCCCCTGCTGGCCTCATTTGACGACGGCGGCAGCATGCCTCCAACCACGGTGGTACATCAGGTCTCCCTGAAAGGCTTCACTGGCAGGCAGACAGTCCTCGCCCGCTGGAATATTTACGATACCCCACAAGCGTTTTATTCCTGCGTTGACCTATACCTCGACCCCGAAGAGTACAGCGCGACGGCCGTCGCAACTCCCGCAGCCACGCAGCTGCCGATCGGCATCCCTGCCATGGCGGCGCTAGGGGTCGGGTCAGCAAGGACAAATGACTCGAGCTCGGCCAACACTAGTCCTAGTGTGAACATGCCTCTGCAAAATGTTTTTGTCATGGACAAAGCCCGTCGTTTCGATTAGTATGTTGGAATACTGTACCGTTCAAATTTTGACCACAGCACGGCTTTTTCACCTTCATCTCCTGAACCATCCGCTTCACTTCAAGTTTCCCATCCAAAATTCTGTTTCTGTTCTTTGTCGGCTCATAGAGTGTTACATATTACCGACAGTTGCCATTTCGTTTGTACTAGTAGGCTTATATGATTTTCGCTCTTATCTTTCTTGACCGTGTTTGAAGTATAGCTCGACATGATCAACGAGCAGCAGACAAAGCGCCGAGTCTTTGTGGCGATCTGGGAAAATTAGACATGCAGAAGTGAATTATGTATCCGCTGGACTCGGAATGTTTGCAATGTATGAAATACTAAAGGAACAAGATAAGGTCGTCAGCCGTCACTGTTTTTATTTATTTATACCTCCTGTTGCCGCCGCTGCGGGGTCGTGCTGTGTTGAAGTGCCAAGCCGTGGCACCTTCGGCGTCCAACTCGATTCTTCCTACTGGCCTTGCCTAGTATTGATACAATATTCGAGACGCACAGTGAGGCACGGATTGAAAGCACGCAATATTTATGTATTGACAACCCGAATGCCGAGAGAGAATATATAAAGGGAAGAAACTGACACCACCGTTCCTGTTCCTAGCAAGCGGTGCTGCACCTTGCTTTTTACAAACATTGGCTGTAGTACGCGTTCGAAACCTTGCAGGTGCTGCCCGACGCACAAGCAGTCGGTCCGCTGTAGCCGATGCCACCGCTGGAAAGAGCCGAGGATGAGTGTGATGATTCTTGGGCAGGCGGTAAGGACGACTTACCATTGTCCATACTTGGTCTGGGTGGCAGAGGGCGCAGACGACGTAGCGGTCGAGGTCGTCGTATGGCCGTTACCGACACTGGTTGTTCCGGTACCGGTAGTGCCAGTGTAGGTCGAGCCGATGGGGCCAATCTTGATGTTCGAGTAGGTGACCGAGGCGTTGGCATTGTTCTTCTCGACGTCAGCGGGTGCTCCGGAGGTCGTCGCGCAAGTGCCACGGGCAACACCGGGTGCGGTGGGGCTCGAGGTGGTCGGGTAGTCGCTGTCGAGCCAGAGCATGTTGACGGCATAGTCGTCCCACACACTCAGCACGAGCACAACACCGCGTCCGAGCGATTTGCCAAGAGCTGCAAGGCCGCCCTTGGTGTCGAAGTCGTTGGTGTCGCCGAACGCGGTCTTCTGCGCGTCGCAGTAAGCCTGGGTGATGGAGTTGCCAGTGACGCCGGGGATGGTGCTCTGGCTGTTCTGGATTACAACGCCGTTCTGGACATACAAGCGGCGGATCTCCGAGAGCGTGCCGGTCGAGGTGTTGTCCGAGGTCAGGAACTGCGTGACGATGGTGAAGGGCTTCGTGGTGTCAACCGTCTTGCCGGGTCCGTAGAATGCGGTGTTGCCCTGGCGGTAGGAGTTGAAGTCGCAGCCGTCGGGGTCGCACACTCCACTGTATCTGCTGGGGCTGCCACATGCATCACCAGTGCACTCGGTTTGTCCATTAACCGTGCAAGGATGGGGGGTGAATGCCGCGGAAATCGAGTTGGCCTCCCAGATATCCATCTCGTTACAGCACGAGCCCAGGCTTCCAGTGCCGGAGTTGGTGGAGGTGGCGTTCCAGCCAACGCTGTTTGCCTATGCGAGTCGATCAACCAACTGTGTGAGACGCCAAGGGAGCAAATACTTACAACACCGTTGATGAACTTGAGATCACGGGGACATTGGGAGTCGCAGTATCCGGTACCGTACTGAGCACCAGCCTTGTTGCCGGAGTAGGCAGCGAGACCTCCGTCCGCAGACATCTCGGAGAAGTACACGGCTCCGTTGAGACCGCAAGGCAGGTTGGACACATCGACGTCGAAGGTGAACTCCTGGTTGAGCGGCTTGAAGATTTCATACTTGGTGTTGCTCGCCATGAGGTACAGACGGGAGCCGACGTTGGTCTGGGTGCTGGTGGTGACGAAGTCGAGCTTGAGCGAAGAGCCGCTGGTCGTCACACCGTATGTGCCGCTGTAGTCGGCACCATCGAGCGCGCAGTTGGCAGCGCAGGTGGTGGGGTTCGGGCAGAGAGTCGCGTCCCAAGTATTGCCAGTGTAGCAGTTAGTGTAGCCGCTAGAACCTTTTTAAGTGAATGTCATCGATAGCTAGCTCATCTGGAAGCTCACGAGGTGGTGTGCAACCAGCGCCAGTTGGCGTCGAGCGTGACTTGACCAGCGATGGTAGTGGAAACACCGGGAGCCGTGTATTGTTGGAACGAGAGCGTGGGGTGAACCTCAGCGGTCTGGGTGCCAATTTGTTGGGCACGCACAGCGGCGAAGAACGAGAAGGCGAGGAGTGTTGCAGCGGGGAACATTCTGAACTCGAGTCTGTCAGATCCTGCAAAGGGCAGGACAGTGGAAAGGACTAACTTTGGGTTCCGAGATGGCCAATAAACCGGTTGTGTTTTAGACTTCTGAGGAATGCCTTGAACACTGGAAGCTTGGTGAGGACTGAAGGCATCTGCGACAGGCTTTATATATGACTTTAGAGCCGGATAATAGACGGGTTACCCCAGATTCCGAGAGGGGCATCGGGCAACTCTTCGGATCGACCATGTTATTATCCTACAGGATTACCCCGCCAAATTGAAGTCAAATTGGACCTTGCTGGTAGCCCCTCGCGAGCATTCGTAGCGGGGCACTGATGCCGCCCTTTCCTCGGTAGAAGATGTTGGGAAGATTGGGTTGAGACTAGAGGGTCTCATCAACGCCTTCAACGTATGTCAATCATTAGCGTCCTACCAACTTTTACGGCTTGCCCAGTGGCGCACTGTCCTGGCGGCAGCTCGACGCGAGGCCATGAGTTGCATATGAAGGAAGATTGGTGCAATTTCCCCTGTACCTGGATGGTCCACATTGGGTGGAAGCGACAAGAGCGTGACTATGCTGAATAAGACCTGGATGTGTAAAATTCAGCGGCACACACTGGCGGCACACACGCAGCTACACGCAGCTGATTCGCGAAATAGGTAAAAGGCTAATTTCACGGCGACAGCGCGGGCGTGGCAGGTACGATAGTCACTGCCAAGGACATAAAACGTCTCCCCGCCCGAGTTAAGACCGGACTTGATCGCGAAGTCTGGTACACTTGCAGCGATACCGCAGAACTGTCAATTTATTTTAGTTGCCGGAGAAAAGAGAAGGTAGAACTCGCCCAGGTTGTCCGCTATAACGATGATTTTTCGCCACTCGCGCGAGTCAAGGCTGGAGGTGTTGAATTTGGGGTTATCTCTCCGCAGGGTTGCTTGGCATCCTTGAAAGCGGCGGTTTACCGGCAGTTCCACCTGTTCAGGGCGAGATGCAGTGGAGCCAAGAAATTTCAGGAAAAACGAGGCCTGTCGACAGCTGTTACAAGGTTCCACTGTTACATTTCAAAAATCATACAAGTGTATCGCATATTGCTGAGCTTGCCAATGCGTCAGATCACGACCAGTTCATACGATATCTACACACTTACTAAGAGACGGTGTAAGACTACCTTGGTATTTATGCAATCTGTCCAATCCGATAGACCAACTTCTCCGCGCTGATCTTCTGCATATGCGCCTCATTCCTCACTTGATGCTTCTCCCTGTCGGCGACCTTCCCTGACCCAATCAACGCGAACCCATCCCCAACAATCCTTTCCAGACCTCCAGGCATCAGGCGAACCGGATTCGCCTTCACAGGAAAATCGGATGGGAACGACGGAAGCCACTTCCAGAACTCAACTGCGAACGCGCGGTGTGTCGGGTCGGCAGGGACGAGCGCCCCGTTGTATACGATGTCGTGTCCCAGCCCGGTCCACGCAGCACCATACAGCGGCACGACATCAGCCCGCACCAGACTCGCGTCCCATGCTACCTTACGGATAACAGCGATCCTTTTCTCTGCGCCCGCCTCGCCCTCAATGAAGCAATGTGAAATCTGGCCGGTAGTCGCGTCCTCGGAAATACAGTCTACCGCGTAGTCGATGCCGCGGCCGTTGATGGTGGCGGCTTTGACATCGGCAATCCACGTGGGCGAGCGGTAATCGAAGACGGCGTCTGCGCCGAGGGAGAGAAGGAGCGCGTGGTTGGCAGGGGAGGCCGTGGCGAGGACGGTAAGCGCGGGCGTGATGAGCTTTGCGAGTTGGATGGCGAAGAGACCCAGTGAGGTCGAGCCCGAGTAGATAAGGATAGCAGGCTTTCTCGTAGTATCTAATGGCGCATGCTTGAACGGGTTTGGGAACGGGGCAGGTAGCTGTAGGCGAATGAATAGTGCCTGGAGTTCGCGGACTATTGTCAGTACGTGCTTGTTGGTATTTAGCTATCAGACTTACCTGAGCAGCGGTCAACGAGCAAAGAGGGAACGTAGCCGCTTCCTCGAAAGATACTTTCTCAGGAATGCGGAAGGCAAGGTCCGCTTCGAGGATGGCATACTCGGCGAACCCGCCTGGCCTCGCCACTTCGTTCCCCGTAGTTGCTGCGATGAAGATTAAGATCGGAGGAATAGAGTACATGTGCTTGATAGCTTACCTCCTTGGAGTAGTCCCGCGATCCGTTCGCCAAACTTCCATGCGTTCACGCCGGGTCCGAGCTTATCGACGACGCCGGCGATGTCGCTTCCAACCACACGCCCATCTTCCTGTGAGGGTGGATGTGCAGCATACAACGGATCCACAGGGTTCAGCGCCACCGAATGTACCTTCACCCTAATGGAAATTTCGATCAATGTTGGATTACTTTGGAACATGTCCAGGCGCTTACCGAATCTCGTTGGGCCCCGGCTCAGGAATGGGGATTGTTGCAACCACCGCAGTCTTCTGGGCTGATTTGTTGACGAGGGCTTGCATGCTGCTCATTGTGTCGTGAAGCACAAGTTGAGAAAAACTAGTGACGAGACAAGCCAGATGAATGTTCGGCGCCCATTTTATATCGCATATGTGCTGCAAGTGCTAAAGCCGCAATAACTATACTGAAGCAGTCGCGGTTTTGGATTGAGCCGCGTATTGGTGAGGGCCTCGCACAGAAAGTGAATGAGTTGGTTAGCAAGATGACGAAGCAAAAGATGAGCAATAGACGCCCTGAAATGTTCAACTTTCATCCAGGCTACGTGGCGGCACTGCCTCCTACTATTCCTGCTTCCACCAGCTCTCCTGGTTTTCCACCTTACTCGTACAGCCAAGTTTCTCTGCTTCCCTGGTCACAAGTGATGGCATCTAGGATGTAATCGCTCATCAAACTCATAAAATCGATCGCCGGGAAATTGACACCCTGATAAACTTGTTCGCACCCGAATAAGCTAGCTCTCTGAATCAGAGTCTTGAAGGCCCCGACTGTGTATAAATGGCGGTCTACTTCGAGACGTCGAAACAATGCAGCGACTCTCTCGTGAAAGAATGCTCTCGCCCGAGTATGAGAAACCCCGCACAATCAAATGTCTTCGGTTTGGACCCTACCAGTGATGTCGGTTATAGAACAAGGCGGCAGCATCACCAGTGGCTCAGTCCTATATTGTGCAAATTTAGACTCCTAGACTTGCCCCGGTAACGACTGCGTCACTGTGTGCTCAGAGCTCAAATCGAGGATAGCTGGGGGCTTGTGCACACTGCAGCAACTAATTCTGCTCCCTGGGCCCATCACCCCCCATTATCCCGCGCTGCTTACCTCCTACGCTCATCTCATTGTAAACCATAACACATAACTGCGTTCACTATAAACCCCAAAGGAGCGCACTATGAGTATCAGTCGTGACAACCATGGCAGCATTCAATGCATATCACATATGGGATAAGCACGAGAGAAATCCGGTAGCCAGGTCACCGCAAACAGGAACTCAAAGGGAATAACTCGTGATACTGGAGAAAATGAAACCAGCAGGGACGCCCAGCGCGATTCTCATCTACAGTTGATACTCTGGGGATGATACATATCGGTAACGAAATTATTTATCAACAACTTGGCAGATAGGTTTGTCTGATTTTCGGCGATTTTTTGCGAAACTTCTTGTAGCGGAAGCGGAAGCCTGAACTTGCTTCTGTGCTCGACATGAGAAAGATCCAGAATAAAATCGTGGCTCAAGTACATATGAAGTACATGTAGAATTACAACACAATAGACTAGCTTACCACAATTATTCCCAATCGCTTTCCCCTGACTCTTCGTCCTCTTCTTCGTCATCGTCATCGTCATCTTCTTCCTCTGCAACGGGCTTGGCCACTGCAGGTTTGGCCACTGGAGGCTTGACGGCTGTGGGTCTCGCCACTGTAGGTTTCGCCAACGCAGGTTTCACCACCTCTTTCTTCCCTTCTTTCTCATCGTCCTCTTCGTCTTCATCATCGTCAGACTCTTCCTCATCTGACTCTTCTTCTTCAGACTCTTCAGACTCTTCGACTTTCTTTGGTGGCACAGCCTTCTGCTCGCCCACGGCACTGACATTGCCAGACGAGACGAGATCAAAGCTATCCTCACTTTGACGCGGGCTGGTATTTGCCGGAGTAGCAACCGCAGATGAAGACACAGACTCTACGGCTGCGAGCTTGGGCTTCGCGGTTCTGACTGTACGTTGAGAGGATGCAGAGTCATTGACGGAGATGGGAGTGGTCTTCGTTTGCGGTGAAGTCGCTGCGGCTTCTTCTTCGTCATCCTCCCAGCTGAATTCATCCTCATTCTCGACAGAGCCTGCTCAAGAATTCGAAAACACTCTCCACAGAAGAGATACGTGTGACTAACCTTCTAGCAGCGCTTTACGGATCTCTTCCTGCTTCTCGACCTGATGCACTCGGAAATGATAACGCTTCCAGAATGTCTCATCGGTGATATCAGAAGGTACTAGGGCAAAATGAAAAACAGTAAAGGAATAGAACGGAGTTGGACGTACCAAGCAAATCATGAGTTTCTTGCAGCGCCCGGCCGTCGCTGGAGTCGTCCAGAGCGCCTTTCGTCAAGTCTACCCAATACTGATTTGCAAGCCCGCCATCTTTCGAGTCGAGTTCGTCATGAATCCAAGTGGCATATTGCTCCTTTAAACTTTCCTCTGCTCCAGGGTCTGCTTTGATGACCGCAGGATCATATTTGAGCTGCTTCAATAAAGATTGTGCTCGAGTCGCAGCCGAACGCTGCGCCTCACTGGAAGGTTTACCAGAGGATTGTTCCGTTTCTGGCTCCTTTCCTTTGCTTGTAGCATTGGAACTGGAAGGAGTGGGAAGCATCCACACGTCGGTGCCGTCCCACATCACTCCAGGTGTAGAACCACCCTCCTCAGGTGGAATCACCTTGACTGCATCCTTCAACACCTCCCCGGCTTCTCTCATAGCTTCTCGGAGCAGACCTTCGCTTTTATGAACATATTCTTCCGCCTGCGCAAGCGTGACACCTTGCACGCGCTGAAACTCTGCGGAAAGATTGGTCTTAAGCTGCGCAAAATCGACGCTCGACGCGTTCTTAATCGATTCAGGAAGGTGGGTCTGAACTGTTGCTACGATGTTGGGTGGTAGGGAGGATTGAAGACGAGAGAATAGCGATTGCGTCGGGGAAGATGGTAGGTCCCGCTGCCGAGGAGATGGCGTCTTGTCTCCGTCTGTAGATGAACCGGCTTCTGGCTGATCGCCCTCTGTCTCAGCCCCGGTCGGAGTTGTAGTCTCAGGCTCAGATGCAGAAGCATCTGCTGCTGTGAGCTTGCTTAATTCCTTCTGAGCTTGAGAGACGACATCGCCAAGATCTTTGCGTGCGGCCTCAAGCGCACTTTGACTCTGAAGCCAAACGAGTCAAAAAATTTAGACGTTAATAGCGAGCTTTGTGACTACCTGTTTCCTGAAGCCTCCCCAGAAACGCCCAAGCTGGCCGATGACTTGCGAGACTTCATCGTTCAAGCTCTGTTCTGGCTGGCTGTTCGGCTGAGGGGTGATTGCGCCAGTCCCAGTGATGTCGTATGTGTCCAGATAGTTCATTGCATTTATTGCCTTGAAGGTGTAAGATCAGAGTCAAAGGAGGGCACAATATAACGCACAGAGCGCACAAGAGCATGCAGGACATCTCCATCATCATTTCGGAGGCATTACAGTCACTGTATAGGGGCTATGCCAAATCCGGTCAAATCGCCCAGTCCAATTTTGCGTGGATAATTCATCATAAAACCGCGACTGCTGTTGTGCTCTTTCGTTCCAATGTCCTCTAGTATCGAGCTCATCAACCCGAAAGCGGAGAGCGTGCGCCGCGCTGCTGCTTTGCAAGTACGTCTATCGGATTGCTGTGGTCTTGGTGCATGCTGACAAGAGAACGCGTAGGTGAATACCAATGGCGCGATGGGTCTCGCGAGTGTGGTCAAAGGAAATCTAGGTGTGTAGAGCGTGTCATCCTACCTGGGGTAGATCTCATGGAATTTCTAGGCCCGAGAGGAACACTCAAAATGCTGGTCGATGGTTCAGGCCAGATTAAAATGACGAAAGACGGTAAAGTGTTGCTATCGGAAATGCAGATCCAGAACCCCACTGCTGCCATGATCGCGCGAACTGCGGTTGCGCAAGACGATCAGGTCGGCGATGGAACGACTTCGGTGGTGCTATTGGTCGGAGAGCTATTGAAACAGGCCGATCGTTATATTTCTGAAGGGGTGCACCCAACGGTCATTGGTGAGGGTTTTGATCTGGCCAAAAAGGAGGCTCTGAAGGTGAGTGACGGCGGATTTGATATGATTGGGCGAATCTGATCCCTTCGTTTGACTAGTTCCTGGATAGCTTCAAGCAGCCTTCAAAGCTGGACCGCGCGACGCTCATCAGCGTCGCAAACACATCTTTATCAACAAAATTGAATACTGGTCTTGCAAAGCAACTCGCCGCAGATGTTGTAGATGCTGTCTTGACCATCAGACCACCACCTCCAGACAAAGGTCCGTCGAACACGACATTTGTGGATTTTCAAACTAACAAGGAATGCAGACGCGAAAGATCAATGGAGAGATCCTATCGATCTGCATATGGTCGAAATAATGAAGATGCAACATAGAGTAGCGTCTGAGACCCAGCTCATACGCGGCCTCGTTCTTGATCACGGTGCCAGACATCCGGATATGCCCAAGCGCGTTGAAAATGCCTTTGTTCTGACTCTGAACGTCAGCTTAGAATATGAAAAGACGCAAGTGAAATGTCCCTCATTCCTTTTATCATGCTCATTGCCCATTAGTGAAGTCAACTCTGGATTCTTCTATTCTTCCACCGAGCAACGCGAAAAGCTGGTGGAGGCGGAGCGGAAATTCGTCGACGAGAAAGTGAAGAAGATCGTCGAGCTCAAGAACCTTGTCTGTGATCAGGCTGTAGGGGGCAAAGAGAAGAAGAAGAACTTCGTGATTCTTAACCAAAAGGGTATCGATCCTCTCAGTCTCGACATCCTGGCCAAGAACGGCATTCTTGCCCTCCGACGAGCCAAGCGCCGTAATATGGAGCGGTATGGCTGATTCTATTGCTCCGTCTTATGCTTATCTAATGTCCTCTGATAGATTACAACTCATCTGTGGAGGTATTGCGCAGAACTCGGTGGACGATCTCACGCCAGATGTCCTAGGTTGGGCGGGACTCGTTTACGAGCACACGTTAGGAGAGGAGAAGTTCACTTTCGTCGAAGAAGTCAAGAACCCTCGCAGTGTCACACTCCTCATCAAGGGCCCTAATGCGCATACAATTTCGCAAATCCAGGACGCCCTTCGCGATGGCTTGCGCGCTGTGAAGAATGCAATTGAGGACGAGGCGTTGATTCCGGGTGCAGGTGCATTCGAGGTCGCATGCTCAGCGCATCTGAGCGGGCCGGTCAAAAAAAGCGCCAAAGGCCGTGCTAAGATGGGCGTGCAAGCATTCTCAGACGCTCTCCTGATTATCCCGAAAACACTGGCACAAAACGGCGGGTTCGATGTCCAAGATGTCGTAGTTGCTCTTCAGGTATAGTGGAAACATCTGCAGTCCTGTCCTCTGCTTAACGAGTGTTTAGGATGAACAGGCTGATTCAGAAGGTGGATTCGTTGGTCTTGACCTTGAGACTGGTGAACCTTTTGATCCTACTGTGGAAGGGATCTGGGACAACTATAGAGTAAAGAGGCAGATGTTGCATTCTTGGTGAGCACCTCTTTGATTTGATAAAGCGCTCACTAAATCGTTCTCAGCTCCGTAATCGCGGTGAACCTATTGTCAACGGATGAGATTTTGCGAGCGGGACGTAGTTCTCTGAAACCTGACGGGCAGCAATAAAGTTGGGGTGTATGATGTGTACAATTTTACGATTTGTGTTAATTGATCATCGGCAAGCGCGATCGAAGAAATGCAACTATTGACAGTTATGTAATGTATGATACGAGGTGGAATCAGGAGATTGGCGGCCTTGAGACAGTGGGAAGCCATTATAAGTACATATGGTATGTGGAATGTCAGGGGCGAATGTTGCGGCAAGTGTTCTTATCGATAGCAGATAATTTACAGTGTCTTTAAAGCGCGGTATTTAAAGCAGCAATTGTAAAGGATTCGGCTGGAATGAAAGATCCATGAGCGTGTAAGCTGCAATCCTTACACGATTGTGCAGTTGTCGTTCTGCGCATGATCGCTATAAAAGGCGTTGGTGTGGGTATGATCGCTCATAAAGGCGTTGGCAAAGGATGCTCTGCGCAATAACGCGTACTTCTCAGAACTTTCGATGGGTGATTCATCCTGTTTGATGGTGATCAGTATGGCTGTACTCTCGGTATTAGAATCTCAAGCCTACCTCGTCATCAGAGTAATCATTCAAGCAACTGGGATAATTGTAGTAAATGGAGAAACGCTTTTTGAAATCGACTTCGGTATCCAGTGAATCAGTGTCTGCATGGTCTTCGTCGTCAGAAGCTCCGCTATCGTCGGGGGATGATGGTTGGGAGTCCCAGAAGCCAGTAGACCAGCGGCGCTTGGCGAAAGTGCCAGGAGATGGCCTGAGGGTAAGAGCGCCCACTGCGGGCATTTTCAGCTCTTCAGGAAAGATTGTCCGCCATTCTCGTTCTTCAACATCCGCGACTTGGGATCCCTCCTCGGTGACCTCGAGGCCACCTGCTTGTGTGGTACGACTTCGAGACAGTTTTCGAGAGGAAAGTTCAAGCGTATCGCAGTCATCCATATTCAGGAAATCAGCTGGCTTGCCACGTAAACCGCGTCTGGCCTGTGTAGCCCAGTGAGGTCGGGCGAGGTTCATGGGATTGGGTCGGTGTAAGCTGATGACGGGTTTCGGAGTGGGAGAAAAGTCGGGTGCAGGTAGAGGTTCTGTCCGTGGAATTGAAATTGTGAAAGAATCCTGTGCGAGTCGTACTCGTTTGGGGGAAGCCTTCTGGGGGCTCTCTGAGGTTGCATCTTTGCGGCGTTTCCTCAGCCTGCCGTTAATGTTTCGCAGAGGAGCTTCAGCATTATCGTCGCCATCTGACTTTCGGTTGATGTCCTCTGTCGCATGGTACTCTGCTAGCAAATCTGCGGCTTCGATCTCTTCTAGCTTCACAGCGGTGCCCTCTGATGCTCGTCGAGCTATTTTCGCTTGCTTGCCGAACTTCTGTTTGCGCTGATATTTTCCATTGGTCTGAGGCTTTTTACCAAACCTGCCTTGACCATCTTGTACGATTTAGTCTTTTGAATCAGTATTTGCGCAGGATTACTACATACCTCTGGGCTGGTACTGAACAACAGTAGTTTTATTGGGTCTGTTGTAAGGTCGCATGTTGCGGTTAGGGCCAGGCTTGATTGTGGTGACAGGTGCTGATATAGTTTCTTGCTTCAAGGCGGGAGATGAAGGCATAGAATGGTCCCTAAGTGGAGGGGATGGTGACAAAGGCGGCGGCAGAGGCGGTACAGGGAGCGGATGTTTGCGAGGCCTGCCTACAGGGCGCTTGATCTTTACTTCAGGCTCTTTGACCTTGGGCTTTACCTCAACCTCTTTGGCTTTGATACTCGGACGGCTCTGCCGCCCACTGCGAGACAGGTTTGCGCTCAACGCCTGTTTATCTTTGGCCGAGAGTTTGAATTTCACCGACGCTGATGCCCCAGATTCGAGCTTGCGCTTCTTGGAAGGTGGCTCGTCGGCTGATATGTCTCGGAGCCGCGATTTTCCAGGGTTCTTAGCTGCTGCAGCTAATTTCTTATCGAGTGTAGACAGAGCCTTAGCTGATACACGACGCGAGGCAGAGTCCACGGGCGTGAGCTCTTCGCGAGGGGTTGGCATGTACAGCGCTCTTTGACTAGCTGTGCGGGCTGGCCAGGGGTGGCCATAAATCGCAAAATGGCGCATACACCTACCAGAAGAGTCAGCTTCACCGCAGTACTGATTGATAAGAGACATACCTGGGACACTCTTTCATTTCCTTCTTTTTCCCTACCCCCCATACGATCTCCTGGTCAACATGAATGATAGGTAGAATGCTGTGGCAAGTGAGACAAGTAGGCAATTGTTTCCCATTCTCGTCGCATGGAATTTCCGTCATCTGTGGCGTCCCAACAGGGACTACAATTGCAGACGGACGTGTGCGCAACATTCGTGTTGTGACTTTGTCTTCTGCATCGACGTCGATGGCCGTTGCTTTCGCTTTGCCTTTCTCGGCACGCGTCAGGCGCCTCGCACTGATGCTTTCATCGGGCAGCGAGGATGTTTCCACGGATGGTGGGGGAGTAACGAGTTGCTGCTTTATCGCCATTGAGGCGGCAGCCGCGGCCTTCTGTCTGCGCGTTGTGATTATGGATCTTGGCGCTGTCGGGGTAGTGGTCCGAGAAATTTCGTCGTCCACAAGAGGTGTAGCCGCGAATATAGGAGGTAGAAGCTGCGCGGGAGACGCAGCAGTTGAATCAGTAGGTGTCAGAATACCGACAGCGCTAGATGGCCCGGCTTCCGGAAGAATGAGAGACGACGCTGAAGTCTGCCTGGACGGCGGCAGGGACGACAGCTCCGAGAATCCCTCTTTCTCCTCTATCTTCACCACAACCTCCGGAATGGCGGCTCCGTCGGGTTTCACCTCCACCCGCTTCTCTCTATCACCACTTCCAGTCTCAATCTCACTGTCTGAATCTTCCGCGCCGTCCCGCTGTGGGATATGATACACGCCCCTCCGCGTCCTGCGCTCACTCATGCTGCCTGCCGGCCCTGCCGACTTCGCAGGTGCCTCCTCGTCATCGTCTAAATCCGAGCTCGAGTCCGAGCTCGAATCAGACGACTCGTCTTCCGGGATCTCTTCGGCACCCGGCTGCTGTAGGGCATATCCACCTTGACCTTTGCGCTCACACGTCGCACAAAGACAGTGCCGGTTCTTGCGGCCAACTGGATACGGCAATCAGTTACGCGCTGCAGCGAAAGGTGATAGACATTGGACTTGCAGTATCCGTCGCCGTAATGAGCAGTGATTTCCTCCCCGATAGCGATGGCCCGTAACGTCCTAAATGTTATATACTTCCCTTCACGGAAAAGCTCGCAGTTATTTTCACAATCGTGCTATTGCAGTCAATTTAGCCGACGGGCATCGTCATAAACCAGCCAAAAACACTCACGTTTACAAATCGGGCGGGCCCCAAGAACAAATGATTCTTCTTCATCTGCCCTGAATGAATCACGCTAAAATCGCGCCGAATGTCCGTATTGCGCTTCATCTGCTTCTCGTCATCCCTACTTAGCTTTGCCATGCTACCTTTCAGCTCCGTGACGACGGTGCCAGGTGGAAGGTAGCGAGTAGCGAGTATGCAGAGTTCAGATTTGCCAGTGCGGTGGGTGTACCTCGACGTGTGCGAAATTTCGATCGAGCCAGTGGGGAGGTAGAGCTCAAAGTAGCGGGAGGCATGACTATTCGATGTGATGAGCATATATGCATATATGCAGAATATATGAACCAGAAATGTTAACGTACGTGGCGAAGGCGTCGATTTGGGACTGCGGGAAGTCCTGAATAAAGGTTCGTACGGCGTGAAGTCTGTACGATAGCGCATGTCTCGTCAGATGTACAGGCTTCTTCCACGAGATTCGGGTGCGCACCTGAGCAACTCATCGACGGCACCCTTAATGACCTTGACCTGATGTCCCTTGGCAACGATGAGCTGCAAAATCCATAAAACGCGACGCAAGCAGACAGAACGCGTCAGTAAACATATCAAAAGTCGCGCGAGATTCATTTCACTGCAGGTAGGGAGGAATGGCACTCACACGTTGGACAATGGCCATCAAGTCCTGTGGGTCGGTCTTGGGCAACCTCCGCGACGGATCCATCTTGTGCACGTACAACGGGACGCCCCCCGTTCCAAGCTTCTCGACGAGCAAGTGGTTCAGGAAGTCGTCGTCGCGCGAGAGGTCGCTCATGTTCATCGTCATCCTCGGCGTCCAGTCCACTCCTCTGCGGGGCAAGGGCGCCATCGGTTTTTTCTGTTGCTTTACCATGTCCTGGAACCAGGGTGTAAACGGTAGGCAAAAGAAAGAGGTCGGGGGAAATGGGGACTGGACTCTGGCACAGTTGTGCGCGCAGACCGAGGGGGACTGGCGTCGTTGTCGAGAGGACAAACGGGCTAAATTGCTGTGCCGGGAGCCCAGCTGCCAGGGCCATTCATTCACTGGATTCAGAAAGTTACGTAACTTTTCTGTGATCTGATTCGCGTTTCGTCAGTTTTACTAGCGTAAAATTTAAACTGAATCGGCGGACATCAAACAGATCCGGAAGAGACTATTGCGGTCATTGGAGAGAAAAAGAGGGCCATAGCATTGCAATGGGACATCATAAGTAGCATAGGTAGGTAAATATAAGACCGTAATTTTTTTGCGCCGATGACGTCCCACTGCGAAAAACTGAAATGTACAACGAAGGGCAATTAAGCGTGGGCGTGCTTCTGCTTGCCTGTCCTGATTTTTCTGAGGTAAAACTGGAGATGTTTTATCAGCGAGGTTCCCCGGCTCAATGAGAAGAAAACTCGTACCTCAAGCTCCTTGCCCTCAAGAATGTAGCCATCCGCACGACCGGACTGTCCGGGTCGGGAAGAAATGGCAGCGTACAGACGACCAGCACTGAACTGCGACTCAAGAAGCGGGTCGATCTTGGCCTCTGTGACATGCATTCCAGATCAGTGACTTATTTTTGCGAAGGAAGACAGAATCGGGACGTACGCTTCTTCCTCTCCTCAACCCTGCGTGTTGCGTGGTTGGAGAGCTTGGCCTTCTCCTCAGTCTCAGCGGGAGGCGCAACCTTGGCACCCTTCTTTGTCACAGGTTGGGCGTACTATATGAACGAAGATCAGACACGTGCATAGGGAACGCGATGTACGATCGGACTCACGTGCGACTCGTACCACTGACGGAAGGGGGTAGCATCGACGAGGATAATGGCGCTCTTGACGAGGGTGTTCGTGCGGACAAGCTCGTTGTTCGAGGCATTGTAAACCTGCAGCCCGCATCAGCCCAAATTCCAATCGCCCCCCAATCACATCTAACTCACCACACCGATGATCCTCGTCTTCTTCGTAACGTGCTCCGATCCCCAGGCAAAGTTGCCCGAATCCAAACGCAGCGCCCTGAACTTGGTGTTGCCACCCCGCGTGCGCACAGTGTGGACACGCTTCGCGCCGAGCTTAGTGGAGGCGGCCTGGCGACCGAGCTCGAATTTTCTCTTCTTGCGGTAGTGTGCGCGTTGTGCACCGGTTGCGGAACGCTTGTGCCGGGATTCACGAGAGATACCTGAATGGTTTAGATGAGCATCGGGAGGGACTGGGCGATGGGATATGCGTACCCATCTTGAGGCTGCTTGACGGTCGACGGAGGGTGAAGCGTTGGGTACATTTCCACTGAAGATAAGGTTTGCGCAAACAACACCAAGCAAATGTGCACTGCCACAGAAATCTCAACCCCTTTCATCATCTTTTCATCACGTAGAACCAACATAAAACGAACTCTTACAGAAGGTATTAAGCATTACATTAAATTCAATGAGTAGGTCCAATATTATAATGAATTTTTGAACAGCAAGGCCTCGCCAGGGTCGCTCACCGAAACCTGGCGGTGATCGCGGCCTCCAAGCACTAAGCACTCTTTTCCATCTTCGCAATCGCGAACGGTTCTAGATTGACGATGATAAGTGCTACGATAGCGCTTTTTAAAGATTACAGCTACCAGAGCGTGCACATACCTATACCGCAATAGTCAATCTCATGGAGACCTTTTCGGCCACCATTCAGGACTCCGCAATTTGAACGACGCGTAAATCAAATGGTGCATTCTCCTTGAATATTAAATTAAAATGCCGTATCGGTTAGAAATGAAGACACCTCCAAGCACGGAATAATAAGATGATCAAGGAAAGATTATCATAGTGACCCTCGGCCAGCCGCGCTAAAGTTGCCTAGACCTCGATGTATTCTCAAGAAGGATGTTTGCGACGTGAACTGCAATTTTTATCAGCTATCAGCGATAATTTGACGTGAACGAGGACCTGGAAGGTGCTTTGCGGTTGGGGGCCGATGGTAACAATAACAAGCTGTACCACCGCAATTGCGCGCCAAGGGTCTCATAAATGAAGACCGACATTCGCGAAAAGCAAAACCGTGTACATAGCCGTCCGTAATATCCAATACCATATTATTAATGATGTGAAGTCCAAAAGCACTACTCTAGAAAACAACAGCTCCGTAATTCACTGCGCCTGAAATCTCTTTATACGAGGATGGCAAACACCGAGGAGACGGCAACAAGGCCAGTCGCGGCGATGGCGACGAGACCGTTGGCAGAGACGAGCGCAGCACCGCTCGTCTTACCAGACGCGGAAGCGGTGGAGGTGCTCGCAAGCTCAGCGATCTCGGTGGGGTTCGCTCCATCTGGTTGCATTTTAGCCATTAAACATTGACTGCATAATGAAAGGGGGCTCACTAGTGAACGATGCGCCGCACGCGCTGGCAACGCCGCTGGCAACGGAGCCCTGCACGAGGGTCGGCACCTGCTGTTGCACGATGTTGTACACGCCCTTGACACAGTCCGAGCATTCGATGTTGCTGGGGATGCTTGCGGTGCCCGCAATGAGTTGTGGGACGAGGTTCACGATGGCCGTGAGCGAGAGCGTTGTGCCGAGGGAGGTCTGCAGGTCGGTAAGGAGCTCGGTTGCGCAGAGGGTGTTATTCTGCGTGCTGTCGGAAGATATTAGAATGAGATAGGAGGTTGAAAAATGAGGGAGGAGACGTACTCTTTGAGGCAGACGGCTTGGCGAACAGCGGGGTAGAACTCCTGAACATATGTCGTCAGGGTGCCGGCGTCGATATTGTTAAGACCGGCAGTAGCAAGCTCAGCACTGCAGCCCGAGGTGACGTTTGCCACTACAGCCGACACTAAATTGCGTATCTCGTATCAGCGAACTGAGAGTGTCAGACAGATTGACTACTCACGAGTGGAGTTGGAGCACGCTGGCTGGGCGCAGAGACCAGTCAACCAGGAGTTCAGGGGGGTAATGACGGAGGTGTTGGCGTTCGCGCCAGCAACGGCGGCCACCAGGCCCGAGGGGTTCAAACAAGCAGCATCGGGAGACGCGAGGATGTTCTCGAGCGTCGTTGTGCAGTTGCTTGAGAGGCTGCGATGCGACGGAGAATACTGTGTCAGCCTACTATTTTTTAAGATCAGGGGCATATGACGCACCTTTGTGCAGCAGCGAGACCAGCTCCTGCGAGGATCGTTGCGACGGTGAAACGCATGTTAATTTTTAGTATAGATGTGAACGAAACAGAGATTGTCAGAGTGGAAGAGACGGGTCGTTACGAAGGGATGGGTCACGGTGGTGGGGCCGGGATCGGCGACAACGGTCGACTTTATACTTGTGGCGCCTTGCCGAGGCTGTGTCCAAGTTTGACTGCGTAGCTCAAGAGGTAAGCGGAGCGGCGGATCGGAAAATGATGTCTTCGGATGATGATGATGCCTACCTGCTTCCGGGGTCCGCAACACTTTTTGCTGAATCGTGCAGATTTTTGTATATCTCTCTTGTATCCTTCTGAGTACCCGTCCGGCGATGCTGAAAAGCTTTGTACATAGTATTTACATATTCTAGATTATGCCTAAGCTCTTTTAAAGGGGTAAATCGCATTGCAAGAGGGTGTGCAATGAGGTCGGCAGAAAGTGCTCATTAAGCACGTGATCTCATTTTCTGTAACGGCGGAGAGGTTGCCTGAGCTGGCAGGAAACTCAACAAAGCGGACACCTTGCACCAATCGACCTTTACAATGTGCTCTATGTGTCTATGACAGCAGAGGCAAACACTACCCGGCGGTTTGGAGCTACAATATAGAAGCTCACTTCGCGGGGCAACACCAGTCCTATACTCTGCAAGCTCGCCGGCTCCCTGACAAGTTTAGAAAGTCTCTTGAAATCTCCCATCTCGAGCAGCGTGAGCTGCGTATACCAGATAGTCTCCTTCCGACATTTGTTGCACCGTTGGAGGAAGCTACCAGCGAGGTACCGATGCTCATGCAACCTCAAATTGATGCGGCGCCGGGGGAGAGCGGTGTTGATAAGCGCAAGCGTGCGCAATCCCGACCAACCAGAAGCACAAAGGGTAGAATTTAGTAACTAGAGCAGATGAGAGTGTTTACTGTACATATATGTGGCTGTCGTACTGTAGACATCGAGCGGCTGTCGACTTCCGAGCTGACCGAACAGATCTCGGCGCCATTGACAGTGTCGACGTGGCCGGGTGCCGGGGGTCCTTCCTGGAGACTTCATTTTCCGATCCGCCGCTCCGCTTACCTCTTGGCGTAGCTGCGTCGGAGCCTGTAGAATCAATTACCCCGCTTGAGATTTGTGACGCAACCAAAACCCACTCTTCGCCTTTCTTGCAATTGTTGTAAGCTTCCTTTTATCTACAGACGTGCCCGTGAATCTAGCAGTGTCCACGCCCGGGCCTGGGCTCTAGCTACTGGTAATCTCAGAAGGGCCGCATCTCTGCCAAGAATGGCCAGCAAACTGGCCGCCGAGCACTTTATTTGCAGACACGCGGCTCTGCTGCTCCGCAACTTGAAAATGCTGTTCCTGTGACCCACCGACTCACCGAGAGGCCTTGTCCGGCGTTGCATGCCCTGCCGTGCCTCTGATTTGTCATTCCATACCACTTGCTGAGGCTCACTGATGACACACCACCTTATGATCCAATCAAGTATAATTTACAGGATACACGCTCTACAGCTCCGAGCTTCTGCCTCTCTTTAAAGTTTGTGACAATTGCCTTTTCGACACGGCCACTGTCAGTCTCGATTGATGGCCCAATGCTCTGCTATGGGAGAGGCATACCAGAACTGACTGCTTGTATAGACAATTCGAAGTTGAATTCGAGTTTGCAGAGGTACAAGTCCCTATAACGGATGTCCGAGTCGAAAGACTTCCTCGACGACGACGCGTCCGGCATCTGAGGCTATTATTGTCGACATTTCACTTCCTCACCAGCCTTTGGACGATACTATCAGGCGCCACGACCAAGTAGAAGAAGTCAATCGCCAAGTCAAAAATTGCAGCGCATATCGAGTAGTGTTGCCGCGGTCCCGTCCCGAACTTCCGTTCGGACGCGAACTTTGGCAAACTGAACGTACGTTCAGTTGTACGTTCGTGTGTCTAGGTTGAACCATATGCGTACTCCGTCCAGCGTTCGCGGGCTGCTCAAGGCAAGACACTTCAGTTCAAACCCGTTCCGAACGCCACCGAACGCCGCCGAATTACCCGAGGCTTGGGGCGGCTGGGCGGGGTTAGGCTTGGGCTGGGCAGCTCAGAAGCTCCGAGACGGGCTTCGCTGGTGCGCTGGAATTCCGCCCCGAGCTCTTATAAGGGCAGTGATATCTCTCAACTCACCAACATTTACGAATGGCGAGAAGCGCAAGGATCAATTTCATCCGAGCCGCGTCTTCCACCCGCTGGCACTGATTTTCACAACACTTTCGGCAACCTCTCTATGCATTCTAATGGATGATAAAGGCTTCATGAAGGCTTCCAAATTTATTTGTTTGTGTATTACTACCCTCCGGAGGCTTCAAATCTCTCAGAAATAGCAAATTCGAAATTTTGGGCTTTTGACTTTCGTGAGGCCCCCGGACGCTCCCCCTAAGGTCTGTCCGAAAAATTGAGGGTCCAGAATCGCCAATTTTTGGCCTGAAAAATGTCCCAAAATGGCCATGGTTTGTCCGAATATTGGCTTTTTGAGGGCCGAAGGCTGGCCAAAAAAATTAGCGACGGGAATATTATTGGAGTAGACCTTCCAACGAGAAGTTTTTATGAACTTCTGTATCTTCTAAGAATGCAGTACGGTGGGGCGCGCCCAGGACACCTGTACGACACCACTTCCCACACTATTTAGCCTTTGTCGCGTACCTCGCGACATAGGCTAATAAGCCTCCACGCCACTATTCTACGACTCAGCTATTCCTCTAGCAATACCTCTGTACTTCAGCAATACCTCGACACCTGAAAATTTATAAATACTTTTCTGCGCCACTTGCCCTTGCCACCGTTCCGACTGACTCCGTCTGCTTAGCTCACTGCCGCCGCCGCCGCCATTACATACCAGTCTGTTGATCACCATGCGCCCTCTTTGTCACCGTCGTCGCCTCCCGCCCTCCGCCCTCATCGATCAATTCCACCCCGATGGCTAGGACTGCCGCAGGAAAAAGCCGCCCACGGAAGGTCAAGAGCGGGATAATTCCCACTCTTCTCTCAAGCGGCACATGGTCAGCAACCTTGAAGATGAAAACACCGGGCCAAGTCAGCAAGGAGGCTGCCGAGGGCTTGGAGAAGCGGCGAGCAGCTCTCTCCAGTAAGTTTCCATTGCATCTGCACATAAAGTATAGTCACTAATCTACATCCAGCTGAAATTTCTGCTGTCAGAGCGCAAGCCAATGCTATCGCGGTTGGCAATGGGGCTGCGCCTGACACCGACATCGCCATGGTGTTTTACGACGAGGGGGGGTCTGAATGGGTCGATATGGGTGGAGATGACGAGTTGGATGAGGCAGAGATATCTCACGGGGGAGGTGAGCGCGAGGACAGGGCAAAGGCAATCTTTGAATCCATTACTATGCCCTCGTATGTCTGGCCCGCTTTCTTTGTTATACTATTTACTGACTACGTTTAGGCGCGTTGTCAGACGCAGGATTCACATCGAAGCTCGAAGGGAACGACTCAGAGCACTCCACGCCAGCTGGAGTGCGCAAATGCCCCGCCTTGTGCGGGCTTACTTGGCGTGGAAGCATGGGCTCATAGACTGTGATGGCGACAGCGAGGACTCAGGCGAGGACTCAGACTCGCAGTCCATGCATGGGGCGCCCGCTGACGACTCGGACAGCATCTTCCACGTCACTGCCATAGGAATTACTGGTAAGCCATCTACTAGATGACACTTGCAGTGCACTTACCCTTCTTTTTTTAAACAGCGCGTCATCGTATGCGGGCCATTCGTCAAAAGGCTGACGAGCTGGCCAATGTATCGCTCCTCCGAGAGGGGCTTCTCGGCTGCTCGCCCGAAACACCATCCGTCGCATTTTCTCTCGACACGTTAGAGCTTTACCACCGGCTGCGTCGGCGCCATGGGCAGCTCAGCGTGCAAACTATGGCACGCGTGCTTTGCGATTTACATGACGTAAGTGATTATCATTGATACGAAATTCTTACTGACTAATGATGACAGTATACATACCATACGTGTCATCGCGAGCAGCTCGACATCGCGTTCGATGCATATCTAAGTATCTTACGCCACGTCGAGCGGCTGATCAACGTTGAGCTGGGGCGAGATGGCCTGCATTGGCGAGCACGCAATGCATGCCCTCCGTGCCACTACGAGGTGAGCCATATCCCGCTTATATTGACCATTACTGATGCTCGACAGCTCGAGGACGAAGTTCCCTTGGTTCCTCGGGCTTGGTATGCCCAGGACGGGAATTTCTCTCTCAAGCGTGCGGCCGACGCTGGTCTTGCAGACCAGCGCCAGTTTACTAGCACTTACAATATCTCACGCGCGGATGTTGACGTGTTCAAGGACGAGGTCAAGCGGAAGGGCCCAGTCGAGGACGATACAGAGGTAAGTACAATCATTTAATCCTATATACTTTGGCTAATACGCTGCCATGTATAATCAGGACACTCCTTCCGCCAGTCCCGACGAGCCCGGAGACGTTACCGATAGCCAGGCCGTTCGCACCGTCTGTGCGAGCAATTGGAAAGCAGCTAACGGCGCCAACAAGAAAAGCGCATTCGAAATATATGATACCAACGGGATATTTCCTGTCGCGTGCCGCCACGGCCTCGTTGTTGCCTTCGCTGAACTCGTTCGAAGCAATGAATTGTACGTTGCTTTACATTCATTAATATCTTTTACTAACACTTCGCATAGAGCTAAATATCCTCTAGCGACAGCAAATTTTCTGCTCGAGGTCTTTGGCTATGACGTCGGCCTCGGTGCTGACATTGGCTGCTCGTTTTCCGAGACAGTCAAAAATAGCAACTTACTCAGAGACAAGGCCTCGCAACAGCGCCTTCAAATAGTGGTTAACGCCTTCCACGGGTGGGCCCACAACCGCCTCTGCCAGCTCCAGTTCCACCCCCTCTACCGGAAGGGCGCGGGTCTCGAAGATCTCGAGACCCTGGAACGTATTTTCTCCGCTTCGAATACAATTGCGCGGACCATACGTCACGCAACCAAATTCCACTGGCTTCAGGCTGTGGACCTTCATTTCCGGCAGTGGGATGAGCAAAAGTACCAGGAGCTTAGTGAGTACACTTACTGCCTTCGCTATTCTTTGCTAATTTGATTCATTAGGTTCATTTATGTTCAACAATTATAAGCAGGCTCTCGTAATCATCAATGATTACACACCCCAGCTCGCCGCCTTCAAAGCCCAGTTTCTTGTCACGGACGCTGACATAGAAGGATGGCTAAACCAAGAGCGCGAGTTCCTCGAGAAGCTCAAGGACGAGCCAGAGGAACGTGTGCTTGCTGTTTCCTACGTCGAGGCGCTGATACTTTTGCAGACCGCTGAGTACGTGTTTTTTTCTCTTATCAATTTTGATTCTGATGAGAGACTTCAGTGAAAAATGGTCTCGCGTCTCCGATGTGTTTGCCAACACCACATTCGGAGACATATCAAATTATGGCGCTAATACGCGAGCTACCGCACGTCTCGAAGCGGATCGCAGAGCGGCTATGGAGCAGCAGCTCGTAGCCATACGCGCCGTCACTGACCTGGAAGCAAAACTCGGGATCACTGGTGGGCGCTGGACTGTCGACCACCCGGAGTACATCGCTACTCGTCAATACATGCAACAACGCGAGTACCACCGCGCCCTGGACAAGATACAACAATTGGTTGTGCAGCGGCTCTTCGAGCTTTCCAAAGCCAATCTCAGTGGCATGGGTACGTTTTTCTTTCTCTCTTCTCATTCTTTGTCAAGCACTTAATTGTTAATCCAGGCTACAAACTTCGGGAGTCCATATGGCGGGCTCTCAAAGTTCGTAGCAAGGCAATTCAACACGCTCTCGACCGGTACAACGCGGTGGCTCCGCTTATGAAACCTCCAGCCCCGAAGCTCGAGTGGAGCCAAATTATGGACTACGTATTTGTGTCCGAATTTGAGCTTCTCAAGTACTCGCGTTCGCATCAAGACATCACAGA
>JACXVL010000368.1:0-66767 GCA_014898675.1 Athelia sp. TMB
TGTACGCGAGCACCTTGGCCCCGAAGAGACTGAGGATGTGATCCGCAATGACTTCGCATGATTCGTTTTGGAAGTAGGTGTCGTCGATGCCAAGATGCGTGTAGAACCAGTTTACCTCGTTAGCGACGAGCTCTCGGGGCATGAATCCCTGGTAAAATAGAGCTCATCAGTGCAAGCGCGACGCGTTTGCGTAGCGATCTAACACACCTGGGAGGCCACCGCCTTTTGCACCTCTGCGCGCTGTTTCTCCTTGCCTGATCTCGAATTTTAGGCCGTCATTGAGCAATGAATCAGCCAACATACCTGCAAACACGGGCGTCGTGTAACCAGTCTCATTCTTGACGCGATGTACCGAGGCCTCACTACCTGGCCTTGAGCTGCCTGCGGAGGCCAGCGCCGCAAGTGCAGGCTTCAGACTCGCTGCATCAACAGGTGTTCCAGACATAAGAAGAGATCAAAGACAAGTATTGTTGGATGTGAGTGGGAAGACTAAAATGGAGAAAATGGTAGAGAAAATGGAATTCTGCGTCAGGGCTTCTTATAGTACTTAGAGGTCACGCATTCCAAGCAGCCGCGCCTCGGTGCGGATCCAAACAGTTACCAAACTCGTTTCATCGCTGGCCTGCGCCCCCCCGGAGCATTCAAACCGGCATTGGCGTACATTAACATCGCTCTGTCGTAAACATTACATAGCTTCTACGGGTACCTGACCTTGAACGTGCATTTTTAGACTGGGTATGAGCGGTGATGAACGTGGTTAGCCAGGTTTAGCCTCTAGGAGGATAGGTGGCGAAAACTCAAACATGTCCCACCCTCGGCAAAGAATCTGCACCTGACCACCAAAAATTCTGTTGTGAAAGCACACCTGATCACCCAAGAATGGCGACTGCGAATGCCTCGTACGTTTAGTCAACGTGCGGTTACGCAATTGCGCTCATCAAGATGCGAGAATGGGCACAGCACAGCATGCAGCCGGCTAGGGATCCGAAAGACTGCTCCGTTGAACGGGAACTTGCCACACCCCGTTGCCACCCCCCAACAAAGTCGGATCTTGCGAGCACGGGAACAAGTCAATTCTATACTCACACATTATTACATTTCGCTTGACATTCCGTGGCAACACCGAGCACACATCCCCAAGAAATCGACATCGCCCGCAACCACATGATCACGACCCACCACTCAATCAAGTTGCGCAAGTCCATCCCGCATATACTCCTCATACAACGCCGAGTACGTCGGGTGCCACCTACTCAGCGCGGGCCTACCCTCCGTGATATCAGCCGCTGCCCACATGATGCGCAAGTGGTCCACCTCGCGCCGCGTCTCGTTGTCCGGCACGAGGATGTAAAAGTCCCCATTACGAACCGCGTCTAGCATGTAGAGCACAGTTTCTGAAGCAGACCACGCGCCTGGAGGCTTCTCAGCTGACGCGTTAGCGCCTGTCATGCCGGTGTGTGTCCAGCCAGGGCTACGAAGAGTTATGTTTCCCGGATTTTGGAGTTGAAGGCACACTCACATGAACAAATGAGCAGTCAGGTTGGGTGAGGGTTCCCGCTTAGCCAACTCATGGGCCAACCCTTCTGTCAGGCTCTTCACGGCCGCTTTCGACGCGTTGTACGCGGTGTTGCCACTATCATATGACTTGAGTACGTAGAGAGCTTGAAAGAACTAAATACGGACGGGGGGTTAGTGATCCCTATGATGATGTCAGCGAAAGCGCGAATCGCCAGTACAACAAACATGCCTTGTTTGCTACCAGTGTTGATGATTACAGACGCGTTCTCTTGGTGAATCATGTTCTAGAGAGCATCAATGCACCGCGTTATATTGAAAGTGAAGTTTAGCTCACAGGCACAAAAGTCTGCTGAACATTCACGATGCTAGATGCAGGCGTTAGATGGTTGAGGGCACACATGCAGAGTAGACCTACCCAAAGAGATTAACATCAAACACCTTCTTCCACGAGTCAAGTCCCTTCCAAGAGGTGCCTTTCTCGTTGGGAAGACCGCCAACACCGGCATTATTCATGAGCACAGACACCTAGATCGCGCAGTAAGGTTACGACACCGTCCATGATGGGTGATGGTGGTAGGGAAGGGGAGGGGGAGGAGAATCAATGAAGGACGTGGGATGTATGTATGTATGGTGGAGGCATGGTGCGCCTCAAGAGCTGGTGCGAAGCCTCACCTCGCCCCAGGCCTCGTACACTCTATCACGCAAGCGCACCACCTCTTCAATCTTTGACACATCTGTCGGGATGACCATGACATTAGATTCCCCGACGATGGCCGTTATCTCCTTGCCAGCATCCGCTAGGTTAGATTCGTCGACATCTGCAAGCACAATCTTGAGACCCAATCTAACGCAATAGGGTTAATTGAGTAGATAAGATAAGGAACGTGTACGTGATACGGACTTTGCAAGTTCTTTCGCGGCGGCGCGTCCAATTCCACTGGCGGCGCCGGTGATGACTGCGACATTTCCAGCATGTATAACAGGATGGCAGTCATTGTCGATGGACATGTTATCGACGTGATACGACGCCATGCCGTGTAGGCGGGTGCGGGAAGCGTTTCTAGAAGGATTTGTGGACATATTTACACAACAGAATGGTGGAAGACAGAGATAGCTGATTCAAAGCTTGTTAGTATCCGCTTTATACCTTTGTCTCCTCCGCAATAAATGACGTCGGGTCTTATTGTAAACACGCCTCACAGGGGCGGAAAACAGTCGGACGTGGCGCGTGAGGCGCGGGACCAAGCGAGATGTATGGGGTATATCACAAACGGGTCATAGCGAAAGCGTGGATGACTGTTTAATTCGAAGGGTAAGCACATGATGTTGTGCAGTTGGCGAAATGTTATAGCTTGTCAGACAGGCTGAAACGCTGGGCAAGTCGCAATAGTGTCGCAACGAAAAAGTGGTATCGTCATTATGGTGAAAATTACAGAGTCACGAGAAGCATAGGACAGACAGAAGGAGAACATTGCATGTTGCATATCTTTCACAGCGGTTGCGCCGCACCGACCTTTTATGACGCATTGGTGGCAGAGTCACCTGGCATATCAATACCCATCTTGGCCCGCACCAACTCGAACGTCTTGAGCATCTTCCTTCTTGCACCGAGTGCAGCAACGCCGTTCGCCTCTAGCGCGGCCTCGTCCATCACAACCATGTCCTGCCACTTCATGCCCTCAAAGTTTGGCGTGTACTTGTGCAACCTGAGGGTCCGCAGCCAGTTCGGCACGTCGTTCAACAACGCAGGGTCAACCTCTTCTTCGTCCTTCTTGTCGCCGCCCCTGCCGCTGGCGGAGCTAGCTTTGTTTGCCGACCCACCAGCGGGTGAGCGCGCAGACCCTGGTCCGCGGCGCCCATTGTTCCCCTGCATCTGCTGCTGCACACCCATCCATTGATTGCCGGCGAAGCCGCTGGCAGCAAGCTGTGCCGCGAGCAGTTGCGCCTCAGGCGACATCCCTCCTGGCATCCCCCCAGCCATGTTCATCGCGTTCATCTGAGCGAGCATGTTCATCTGCAGCGGGTTCATTCCAGCCAGGCCGCCCATGCCTGGCATTCCCATTCCCAGACCGGGGCTTCCTAGACCCATGTTGAAACCGTTCATCCCCATGCCCTGCATACCGAGACCCCCGTCATCGGTGAACCTGTTTGAGGAGGCGTTGGAGAGCGCCGGGCTCCTAGCCCCCTGGGCGGTGGCGCCCGCCCAGCCTCCCTGGCCGCTGAAACCAGCATTGCCGCTGACGTTCCTGCGCTGCTGTTGCGGCACCTGCTGTTGCTGCTGCTGCTGCACTCCAGGAGGGCCGACGAGATTGCCGTCATTGTCGTAAACTCCTCCGTTGCTCTGATTGCTGCTAGTGTTCTCCGCACTATTCTTCGAGACGCGGCGGAACTTCTTTGGGTCGTCCATAAGCGGTACCCGCGAGTTACCCTGGCCAGACCAATCGTTCAACTGACTTGCAGCGGCATCCAAATTTTGAGGTGGCGAGCGCGTTTCCTGTCCGAACATCAAGTTGAGAGGGGTGTTGACCATGCTGGCCCAGCTATCGCCACCCATAGGGGACAGCGTGCCCTCAAGTGCACTGGGCCTTCCAGAGCCAAGCGTGCCGGAGAACTCAGTGCTCTTAGGCCGGGTGTTGGTGTTGGGCACTGTCAACTCTTGCACGCCAGACTGGTTGCCTTGCTCTGCAACCTGGCCCAACTGCGACCCCCAGGTCGAACGATTATCACCACCACCGGTAGCAAGCACGGGGGCAGATATACGGTGGGCAGCGTTGCTGGCTTTTAGCTTAGCACGCTGCTGAGCGAGAGTGGCAGCCGCATCATGACCACTGGGAGATGATCCTACAGCAGCAGCGTCAGGAGATAAGAAATTATTGCCAGTATCCAAGGCCAGAGATTGGCGATTGAGGGGAGCGCTGAAGTTACGTGCTGAAGGAGAGCTAGGCATGTTCGACTTGAGGCCAGGTGACTTGAGACTCATTTGAGCCAGTTTTGCTTCCATCTGATTCTGCATGGAACCTACGACGTTGGTCAGAGGAAGTCGTTGATTACTTATGGTATTGACTTGCCTCCCATGGCAGGACTAAGGAGAGCAGTCATCGGATCCGATCGCGCCATTTGTTGTAGTACAGTGATGAAAAACCTAATTTGAACCTGGGTAGAATGCTGAAGAAGACTGTAAAGAGCGGCTGTGCGCTCGGCTTCGGAAAGAACCTTGAACCCTGGGGTAGAAAGTAAGCAAACAAATCGAGACTAAAAGGCACACAACTCACATTGCTCGATGGCACTCAGCTCCTCCTTGAAATTCACATCGAGGGATGCGGCAGCCATCTCCTCCTGTGTCGATCGGTGAGTGGTGTATACGTAGCTGATTGACAAGATAGCTCACCAGCGTCGCCTCGTAATTTTGAAGATTCTCGAACCACTGATCGATAGCTTCAGCTATTTCGGGGGATCAGCATGATGTCTATGTGAGATCGAGGGATGAGATACCTTCGGGAGTTTGGAACATGCCGGCACTACCCAAAAGTTCGCTGGTAGGTCTACCGCCACCAGAGTGTCCACCTGGACGAGGCGAAGCGGGAGCGAGACGGGCAGACGGGCCCATAGATGAGCGGGAGTTCATGCTCCTGCCTCCATCAGGCCCAGGCGATGGAGAAGGGCTCGTGGAAGGGGGACGTAATGTCGCCATTTGGACACAGATAAAGGTGGTACAGAGGTAGGTGGGTTCTGGGATGGGGTTCAATAGAAGAGAGGACTTAGGTCTCTTTGTGGGATTGATCCGTTCCCTTGTTGAGGTACAGATATAACGACGTCGAGTCGGGAAGGACTTTGGCTACGGTATGAAGCAGGAACGAGGGGCAATTGATGACCTGCGCTGCTAGCAACTGGTACTTGAAATTGCTGCGTCTGCCTATACGATCCCAGCGGAGCCTGCCGGTATCGAATGACTGGGGTTTTGAGCGACAATGGAAAACAACGACGAAGGAGAAGAGAATGCAAGATGAAGAGAAGTACAACACCGGAGACAAAAGGCCAACACAGCAATACACCGTGAGAATTCGACCTTGTGTGCAATCGGCTCTTACGTGCCTGTCTTCATTACAATGTATTACAATCCAAGCTAGTACTCATAAGAACGTGAAGAACAATGGGGTTTCGCAGTCGCGTCACATTACTGTACTATACAAACGATACGTAGACAAAATGTATAAATAATCTAAAATGGTCCATAAGCGCAATCGACTTATTACGAGTCCTGTAAGCACTCGTTTGTTCTTTCTTCCAATTCCGCGGGGATCTTTTTTTCGGGGGCCCATTAGGCGCTCGTCCTAAATGACCAATTTATTTTCCCACGGTTTTTGGCCCTTCAGGCCTTGTGGAATTGTCATTAACTTCTCTCCATTAGCTCTGTTCACGCCCTTAAATGTTCCAATCACGTGAAGTATTGTCTCGTCCTTATTGGTCCTATTCTTATCGCCTTCTCGGACAACTTCCTTCCTCTCCATACTACACCGAGCTCGTGTTGTTCTGTGTACGTATATACTATAACGAAATCTGCCCTTCTGTATTCATTCCTCCCCTATAATTCCTCCTTTTCTTGTCTGCTGGTCGTCGCGAGAAGTCACCCTTCTTCTGCGCGTCTCTATATCTTTTCGAAACGGCTCGTGTCTTCAATCGGCACCCGAGGCATCTCACAATCCCTTCTGCTCTCTCTTCGGAGCTCAGTTTGTTGCCGCACCTCCCCCCGTTGTACACGCAGTGAGTCGGCATAACTTCTCGTTTGTATCTCCTTCCCGGGGCGCTCTTCATCTTCCTCCCAGCCCCTCTGTCACCCTCTATCACCATCAGCATTCGTTCAACCTCATCTTCCTCGACTCGATTTGCATGCTGGTATTCTGGCTTACTCAGATATCAATGCCCTTGATTCATACATCGAGCCCCTTGATCGCTGTGCTTGACGACTCACTGATTTCTCCATTTCGCCGCTGTACTTTTTCTCGTCTTCCCATCTCGAATTCGCTGATCCTATTGAACCCCACCCGTCTTGAGTTTCCACCTGGATTATGTGAATCATCGTGTACTTAATGTATCAGTGGTGCAAAATGATGACATACTTCTGCGGTCCAGTTACCGACTGTGCTTAGGTGTCTTGAAGCGCTGTGCCTACCGCACTCTGCGCATTTACTCCAAGTGTTCTCCATTCTATTTGAGAATCTGAGTTCGTTGCCGGAGGATGCGCTGTCCATTTATGCGGTCAGCTGCGAACGAAATTTCGTGTGCGCGTCCGATGGTGACAGTGAAGAGCAAGTTTATTGGTATGGTCTCTAGTACGCGTGACTGGTAAATGGGATCCGTGAATATCATGTGACTACTCACCACATTCGCCATCTGGCCTTTGGCCCCCTTACATATCCAAGCGCATGTTCTGCTCATTTAATAGTCTTCCCGTGTATTTAGTAAGAATTTACGGCCTAAACGAATCCCAGTCTGTCTGATACACATCCACCTGCGCCATCCCCTCTACAATATTTGTGGACCATTTATTAACCCCTAGGCGCTTCATCTGATCCGCTTTCTTCTCTTCGTCCTGCGTAGTCACCTCCCCTCTCTCGTTGTAAAACATTGTCCAGCTGGCCTTGTCTCCCATGCTTCTCAACACTCCTTTCCCGTTACCGTTATTTAACATGCGCTTATCTCGCGCTGTGCATGCGGGTCTGTGCAGTATGTTGTCGTGCCATACTTCGGTAAACACAGGTGATGGGTGCCCCCTCCCCGATTTGCTACTGTTCAGTCGGATGGATACATTGTGGATGTACGTGGCTTTGGGACACAATGCCATCAGAGTCTGGGCGCTCATGAATGCCATGAAGCTGGCTGTTGGACTGTAAGTTCGTATCGAGAGTTTGTTAAAGTGTCTCTTACTCGAATCAGGAGTTAATATGGATTTGGCGACGCATGTAGAAGGAATGTTGATCCTGATATACTGCGTCTTGTTGACTGATAGCCTTCGCATGTAGGTGAATGTCGCTTCAAATGGATCTTCGTGTTCCTTTCTCAGCCTGTCAGGCACTAACCCCTTGCCCTGCGTGCGTCGCTTGCTGCGTCTCCTAGCAAAATATTCCTCCTGTGTCCATCTGTCTCCTGCCCACCTTGCGTAGCCTTCCTTTTCTATAAGGAATGTTTGAATGGCCTGAGCGTGAATGAATTCAACCACTACGTCCATTGGCTGCTTCCCACTGAGTCGACGGTTAAGGAATGACTCCACGCATGAACCTGCTACGACTGATCCAGTGTATTGCAATATGCTTCTGAACGCCTCGACGTCGTTCAGGTATACTGCCGTCATCTTGTCCATGTGGAACCACCGACCCCGGCTCCGCAGCCAGCATACCCAGCCAGCTCTGCTTGTAGTGCACACGGCCAGGATGTCAAGAAGACTAATCCGGTCGTATATGTTGTCAATCACAGAGGTATTGCCGTGCGCGTGC
This sequence comes from Athelia sp. TMB, assembly GCA_014898675.1. NCBI lineage: Eukaryota > Fungi > Basidiomycota > Agaricomycetes > Atheliales > Atheliaceae > Athelia > Athelia sp. TMB. The sequence goes on from JACXVL010000368.1 coordinate 8,010, forward strand.
AGAACGTGAGGTGTTTCGGGCATATCCCAAGCGTTGATAGTTGAGTCAGCGGTTATGTCTGCAAGGGCTTCCATGATGGCTCGAGTATGGGTTCTTTTGTTCGACCTTATGCCAGTCGGTATCCTGCCTGTTACACTATAACGATGCCGTGCTGTGCAAGCGCGGACTGGCAGTTGGTGCTTTTCAAATGCCTTACATCTATGTTCATGCTTTTTGAGATTCGTGAGGTGCGACGTTGTCTACTGTAATCGGAACATTACATGTACTTATGTTATCTATCGCCTGTGTGGACATCTAAATCCTAGATGCAGTATTTCGTTGTCCTCGTCCATTCCGAATTCATCTTCGCACCGACATCCTGGAATTTGCGAATGAGTTCGTAACGCTTGGTGAGAACTTGACACCGTATCTCTCACCGTAGTCATGCCACGTGAAATAATAATCTTCTTCATCTTCTTCCTCGCTTCCATCCAATGTCCCTGGGCTGCCTCCTACCTCTCCTTCGTCAACCTCATCGCTTCCGACCAGTGTTCCTTGGCTGGCATCGCCCTCCACTTCATCGCGTGGATCGTCATGAGCCATTATGACGTTCACCGCGGATTGGGTTCTGGCTCTGAATATCAGACACATCGTCGTATCTCCCGCTGGAAGCACCATGTGACGCCAGGAACCGCTGCTGCATTTTATGTGCTCGGTCGGTGTGGCTTCCTGTGTAGTTGTTATAAGTGTGTGTATGGCTCTGGTACGTCTATGCCACTAACCGTGTGTTCTCTGCATGTTGACTTCGTGTCCGTGACCACGAACCCCTCAGAACTCGAGCCGTCTCTTTCTCTGTGTTTGTTGAACACTGACACAGAGCCAGGAGAATTCAAAAAACTGAACGACAGCATCACGGTTTCTGAGGAAGACACATGTAAACATATGGTAACGTTGTGCGGAGCTCCGTTGCATTCTATCACAAGAGGGTCGTCTCCTGGCCAGTAGGAAATCATGATTGTGGGGTGTTGCAGAAGGGTGCGCCAGTAGGTTGTTGCACCACACTGTGTGCCGGCAGGGGCTGAACGCGCTGTAGTAATATTTATTACTGATGTGCCTCCGACCATCCCGACTTAGTGCCGTGTTATGCTGAGTGCTCATTGGATCGGGTTAACAGCACCCTAATATCCGTTTGCGCGGTCGTCGTATGCAGACGTCTAATTATATGTGCCTTGTTTTGAATATTGGACCGCTCCAACCGCATACGCTGTATCGGGTCTAGGCTCACCTTGAAACCCTTCTTCCTGTACCTGCGCAGATGTCCACGTAGCTGATGCCTGCCTGATTCAGACAGACCGCACGAGACGTCGGCAATTTGATGTTTTTCGTAAAGTGAGGCAAGATATATAGGACGTTGTGTAGTGGCAATATCAGATGTCGACTTTTGCTCTCAGATTCTCGACGTCTGACAGATGTTTATTATAGTCACCCAACCACCTCCATGGTATCTTCTTGCGCCAGTTGTGGGTTTTTGTTCTTACCACTGCGCCTTCCCGCAATCGAAGATCGCATCACAGGTATCTGTCTCTCCGTTTGTTCCGTTTTGTAGATTGGCAATCGGATGCTGTCAATACATATTAGCAAGCTCTCCATTGATTATCGGTAATGCTCACTGTCCCAAGTCCACGGACCTGGTATCAACCAGGTACTTCGGAACGGGTATTGCATGACTTTTGATACGCCCGCCGTTATGGAGCACATTGCCTTTCATATGCCGTTCGAGCTATTTGAATTTACAGTTCAGCCCGTAGTGTATCAGTTCGTTGTATTCGTCCAGCCCGAATGATGATTCGCAGTCGCATGTGCCTGTATCTGGTTGATGTCATCAGCTACCGTCGGCGTGGCCGTTATGTCGCGATAGACACTCACGAATATTACCGTACTGCGCTATGAACTCGCTATCGAACATTTCCCATTGACTCATCCTTGGCCCATCTTGCTCTGCCTGTATGTTGACGGCTGACTGTCTGCGCGCGCGAATTACCAAACATAAGTCGTGACTCCCAGGTTTGAGAATCATCATACGCGAAGATCCTTCCTTCACGCTCATGTACTCGGGATCGTCGTACTCTGTCTTCAGATACGATCAATTATCGAAATATGAGTTACTCAATCGCTCTCACCTGGTCGCCGTCATTGCGGAAAGTTCTGTCTTCCACCGTAATTTCATCACTGTCTCGGGAGGTGTCCCGTAACATCTTGTGATATACCGCAACCGATCCTGGTGATGAGAGGAACCCGACCGTTATCGCAATTGGGCATCTGGACGTCACTAGCCACCGAACGGTCCTCTTTCGAGGCGCTGGCATGCATGTAACTGTGTATGGCTCGTACTTTGGCCAACGTTCTGTCATAACTACTCCAGAAAGGCCCGCAGGTTAGATAAGTTTGTACCAATAAGTCTTCGGGGAGTGCGTGGTGATGGAGCACGGTCGCATGGTATGGGCCGCTGATCGCGCGTGCCTAAATATTGCTGTCTTAAAAATTACGGTTGATCTTGTGACGAATGGCTGTAACTGTGCCTCGTTTGACTGAATAATCGTCGAGCCCTAACCCATGTAAGCGAACGCGCCTGTTTGGGGGATGTACTGCATTCTTCTTATCGCTAGCCGCTCTGATTTACGGAACCCCATACTTGTTCCGCCTGAGACGTATGTTTGTTTCCGTTGTGTTCTACCGACTGGTATTGCCTGCTATTTTTCCAGCCCCGTACCTGCTGCCGATAAGCCATATCTTGTACTTGTTTGCTTTGTGAAATCGAACTCGTGCAGCCGCAATTGTAGACATACGTGAAACTAATTTACACCCTATCGTCCTCATCCTCGTTCGAGTTGCGGTAATGATCGAGAATCTCTTGCGTAGTCTTCTTCTTCATCCTGTTGTTTATAAGTACTGGATGGACATCGAGGTATGAGCTTTGCGATATCGTCGATAAAGTTTCCTCTATGTCCCATGCCACGACTTCCAGAGGTGAGTCGTACGCAAAATCGTCCGAGCTGTCTTCTCGCGAGTAGTCGATTGTTTGAGCATTGCCCTCTTTGATATTCTTGAGGTTGCCGTCCCACCTGCCTACTATTAGCACTTGAAACGCACATACAAGAATGGCATACCAAGTTTGATGGTGTGATAGTCGACACTTAGCCGCTTTCTCGAGAGGCCATTGATCTTCGTAGAAATCTCTCGCTGCGACCGCTTCTCCATCCTCGGCGACGATGTAGGAGTATCGAAAAATGGGCAGTGAGATAACACAGAATTTCATTATCATAAAGGACCCAGCGCCGACAAGCTTCCATGAGTTTTCAAAAAGTAAGTCGCCTGTGATGGGCGGTGATGTGGATGATGGTGGTTCGGAATGAACAGGCGTTGGTGGAGTAAATGGTATGGTCCAGCAGTCGCTGTCGCCTAGTCGCCTGATCTTGCCTGTTATGAAGAACGCGACGGCTTCCGCCCTGCTGCGCCACGAAGCCATCGGATAACCTCTGCTTTCGTATTCTTCCTCGACGAAGTCGATATCTGCTCGACTGTGAAGCGTATTCCAAGCCAACTCTTGATTTTCTCGTTGAATGAATGTTGCGCGAGGGTATAGGGATATCGCAGAGTCGAAGGATAGCATGTTCATTGATGCAGCTGGATATTGTGTCAGTACGCATTCGCCGGTCGTAGCTAACCAGACTTACTGGACGCAGCCGTTAGAATCGCGTGTAGCACGCTTCTCGCTGTCGATATCAGGAATATCTCCTGAATTTCACCTGAATCGTCCGTCTTGATGAAACGAAAGGTATGGTCTATGGCGTTTATGGCGTACACTGATTCTTGATGATGTTGAGCTGCGATCCTGTCGCTCTCTCCCTCTCTAGCACCGTGTACGAATTCCAGAGGGGTCTGGCTTCCGAATGGTTGGAAGACGTACCCCTGTGTGTCGATAAGATGGCGGGCGACTTCATAGCTGTGTCCTGGATTTACGTATATGTCTACGCTGTCGTCGTCGTGGTGCTCCCGCGAAAAGAAGGCCAGCGCCATGGTACCACCTATGACTGTACCAGTTCTGGCCTGCATAGCCCTGAATAGATCTGGATGCTTCAAAAATCGCTCCAGGAAACGGGTTATGCTGAATGCTACGTTCCTGAACCCTTGTACAGCGTTGTTTGCCGTCTTGCAAGTTTGCTGAAAGTTGGCAACGTCTGATGGGTCGACATTAGCCAGCATTACTTCAGATACATGGGGAATTTTGAAGCATAAGTGGGCGATATTTCTTTTAATGGTTGCGCCAGTGTTATCGTTGTGAGTTTTGATTTTTTTGGTTTTGCGAGGCATTGGCGAACAAGTTTGGATTGCTCAATCGCAACACAATACTTCTTGTGGACTGGCGAGTTGACGGTGGCGCTGCTCTAATGATCTTGCCGAATGTGAGCACCTGATGCGCTGTTATTGTTACCACAGCAGTGGTACCGATCGTCATCGTGCTGTCGCATAAATATGCTAATCGTCATTCGGCAAGAACATACCGCGATCATATCATCACTGGGCGTGTTCCTTCAGGAACTGAGATCGGCGGTGATATCTTTTTTTTTCCGACCAGCGCGTGTGGTGCTGATGTCTGCAACCGAGATATGTTTCAACATTCCGCTATCTGGCAGGCCTGTCGCAAAATTTGTTAAGACAAAATATTTAGTTCGTAACCTTAATCGCCTTACTGTCTGCAGCTATGAACAAGATATTTTTCATTTCGGTTTCAAACGCGCTTCATGCCACATGCGTCTTATGATTATGCCGCGTCCACCTGCATGCTCTTCACCTTCTTGTTGACAATTTCTATCTCGTCCTCGTTCTCCGCATCCCCGTCATAGCCCACGTTTCGGCGATGCACGACCTTCTGCGTGTTGGAATCCGCTACTCGCGGGCTGGCTACTATATATTTCCATTGCGCCAGTCGAGCTGCCTGGTCACGTTCGTCATCATGAGCGACGATATGTTTGGTTTGAAAAATTACCTTGCTGAATTCGCTGTTGAGCATAGTCAGTGCCCTCAGGATTATCTTCATATGATACGGCCCCTTCCTGGTCGGGATTGCGATGAAAGAGCATTGGGCTTCGACTATATCGCCCATGTTGAAAATACTGCTCTCGGCCTTGTTGTAACTAGTGTCTTGTTAGATTTCGTGTTGCTCAAAGCTGGTTCACGTCGTACCTGATAGTACCATCTTCGTTCTCCGAGCGTATGAAGTAGCGCACGACGCAGTCTTCGGTGTGCACGTATTCACCGTTGGCGACTTTCTGGAGAGTGCCGTGGGGGTCCACCGATCGGTCCATAGCTACAGGCTTGTGTTCGTTGTCCCTGTTCTGCCTGACGAACAGCCTATTACTTATGTCTATAGTGAGGTCGGATCCAAGTTGTTTCGGCTTCCAGACTTCCATATCGCTTTGTTGCAAAGCCAAGAACTCCGCGATGGAAAATGCCCCTTCGATCGCAGTGTTGAATTGCGCGCTGTCACATCCTGTGAGTGTGAACGCTTGCTGCATGTATCTGACTGTGTCTGGCTCTCCTCTGCAATCCTGGTCGTCAATTGGGTAATGAAAGTACGCTTGGAAATCTTACCGAAGAAGCTTCCTCTTCGGCGGAAGATGCGATCTGCAAATTATGCCTTGCACTCTGAGAACCGCTTCTTCCAGCTGACCGTCGTTGAGGTCTTTCACGGCCAACCTTATGCCTTTCGGCTCGGGCGTCTCTGTAGTGTACATGTCGGGTCCCGGTGTCTTAGGTATGCTTGTTTTAGTTCCCAATTTTGTAACAGTAAATGGGTTGATCATTTACCTTCGCGTACGCCGCAACCTGCCTATTTCCTTGTCTCCCATTCATACGCTCTTCCGCTAACGACTCTAACAGCTCGGCTGGAATTTTTGTTCAGTTGTGCATTTTGTAGGGTGGCGGACTGTTATCAAATGAAAAAATACTCACTAGCACCTTTGAGGTCGTAAAAACGCTGAAGTTCGTGGTCCATCGGGGCGAATATTACGATGGTTGTAGATTATGTTCGCTCGGGAAATGAGGTGTGGCTAGGTCCGTTGTTATTTGATGTTTCATTGTTTCGGCCATGTGACTGCGAGTTCTTGGGATGAGGGAGTACCTCACCCACTCCCTCGGCTCGCGCGCTCGCTATGCGGACCGTCCTATCGGTCCTCATTATTGCATGATAGCCTTTTGATATCGCGCACGCGGGTCGTATCTTCCAGGAACGTATCATCGTCATCGAACTGCAGCATCGTGCCTTCTTCCTTCCTACCCTCGAACTCTAAATTGTGTTCTGCGCCGAGTGGTGGGTACCCCGCTGCGTAAAAAACATTAGCAGAAAGCGCGTTGGTATCGGAATAGCCTTGCTTGCATAGCCACTCTTTGAACATATAAATAATGTCCTTTCGTCTGGATTTATGGGTATCAGTTCATCTTCCCGCCCTTTACCGCTGTAACGCTCACACTCCATGAAGACAAGGAATATCAAACATCGCCGTCCGTGAGTGCTTCACATCTTGAACTTTCTTTTTGTGTCTCTGGTCTTATCGGTTCATAGTGTTGTCGGCTCGACTCCAAAGGTAGCAGCTGTCGACGCTGCTTCAAATGTTGCCGCTGTAGAGCCCAAGGTCGATAACGAAGTTGAAGGCAAGCCTACTGTCGCTCCTCTATCAGGGTGGGTTAAAATTGTCCTGTCTTGTACTTGTGCTAACCTTTTGCACTTGCAGCCGCAAACGAGTTCTCGCTAAAGCTATTACTCCCGAATATGAAGATAATGGGTGGGTCCTCGCCGTCTGATTGCTGTTCCGTCATGCGTATGCTGATTTTTTTTTTTGTAGAGTAACTGTCCCTGCACAAAGTCCTTCGAAGACTCGAGTTAAGCCTTCCGAACGGGTTAAGTCGCAGGCCACAACTAAAGTGGTGATTGAAAGGTGTCCAATTACTATGATCGATCGCCTTTCACGTGCTGATGAGTTGTCAGTTCCGATCCAGCTCCTCCGGCCCTCAGTGGAGGGGACATTGTATTCACTGATGACGAAGAGTTAGTATTGTCACTTGGGCATGCTGTACTTGACGCTTACCCGTACGCGCAGCTTTGTCTCTGTTTCCGTTTCCCCTGAACGCGAAATGGAGGACGGCGATGAACCTGAAGAGGCGCCTGAGCTCGTTGAGTGAGTGTCCCTTTACTTCGTCATTGTAACCCGTTTGTTTACGTTCGTTTCAGCCTTGAGGCTTCAGAAGCAGCATCCGACGAAGACAGTGTCGCGCGTGCTGGTACACAGGAGGCAGAAGGGACCGAGTGCGTTGCCTGTGTTTTTCTGCTTATGATTGCGCACTGACTATTCCATCAGATACGACTCTGCTGAGGAAGGTACCATTACACCCCCTGTGTTCCGTGTTGCAGTACCTGTCGAGATCCCCGTTGGTCGCAAGAGGCGCACCAAAGTCGCTGAAACCTTGGACAAGATGGAGACTGAAAGAGACATGTACGTCGCAGCCAGGTCAGTTTGTCTTTTGTGTTCGGCGAGTGAGACGCTCACCATCGGTCGGTATAGGAAGAAATCTGTGGCGTCTATCGCGAGTACCAACCCCGGGGATGGGACGAAACGCCTTCACGGGGAGGAAAGTTACATCCACGACGATATTCAGGATTCTCCTTTCGGAAATCGGGCTCACGCAAATCCTGCCAACCATTACACGCCCACCGGTATGTTCAAGCCTGTCACCTCAACCGGAAGGGACAAGACCGCCACATCTACCAAACCGGGTGCACCCGTCACTCCTACTAGGTCGCCGCAGAAATCTATATCGAAGGGAAAGAACGCCATCTCAGAAGACTATGTCCACCTAACAGATTCGGATCCCAGAGGGTGAGCTTTCTACTTGTATTTGTCAACCATCTACTCAACTGTAGTAGAGAGGAAGGCCCTGCCGTATGCGAGGTTGCCAACAAGAACGACATGGATCCAATCATCGATTATACCGGCCTGGCTAATCTATTGTCAGTCGTTGTTATCGCACTTTGGCGTCGTCTAATTTCTACGAACACAGCGGCGACAGGCATGTCGTGTCTTGGAGCCAACTTGCCGGTCCTGGCCTTGCAGTGCCTTCAGCCTGGCACGAAGAAAACCCGGCTATCAGCATGTCGTACGTGAATTTCGATAAGCATGCAGCCCACTTACTGACTTTCTTCTCGTTTGTCAGCCAGCTTCGAGGTTGTATCCAGTTCAAGAACTCCGACTATTTCTACAACCCGTCGAGAATGACACCTTCCGACATGGGTCTATACCCATATCCAGGCAACTCTTACATCGTTGAGGGTGGCACTACGAGAGTCGCTACCATGACTACTGCCATATTGGTCACATCCTCTAACATTTATCGCATGAAGGAAGTTTTCGGGGAGGACAGACGTATGATATCAGGCATCCCGCATATCACTGAATGGCAGCGAATGGAATCAGCTATTCTGATGGCTTTGCGTATGGACACTGCTCACGCGCAGTTGGCGCAGCAGGCAATCACGTTCTCGACAACGCGCACTATGGGCACTGGTGAGTGAACGGGAATCCGAATTTCGATCTGATCGCGGCTGACGAGCCGATTAGGTACAAACTCCCCTTCCAAGAATCCTTCGCGTATGTTTAGGCAGCCTGCGGGTGCCTCATCTTCTGGCAACTCTCCATTCGCAGTTCCGCTGAGCAACATACAAGGGTCTGGGTATGGTAAGTACTCGGTCTGTAAACACGGTATTCGCGCTTACCTCTATCATGCAGTACCCGTTCTAGACGCTCGCCATACTCGTTTCAGTCTGAAAAAGTTGGTGGGGTTGGATAAGGTGCTCCCTAACTTTAACGCCGAGGTGCCTGAAGGATCACTCGCTTGGGTTGGCTATACGGTTAATAAGTACACCACCACCCGCGGCAGTCACCTCAACTTCAACTTGCTCTGGGTCGTAGTTATGGGCACTCCCGAGTAGTTTACATTCCTTGCGTGTTCTTTTTCACAAAGTTTGCTCAACAAATGAGTTGTAAATGCGAGTTATACTGTCAAATTCATGTAATGGTTTCTCTGTCGAAATGACATCTGGTGACATATTGGTTGGGAGCTCCGATGTTGAGATTTACATGATGGTTAGACTATTCGCCTATCTTCACAGTCAGTTGTACCCATGTTCGGTCATGGCGCGGCTTCCTATATCGCACCTGTGCTTTTCTTATGCTCTCTCGTGTGCATTATCCATAAGCTCTTTGTTCGTCTTCGTCCTCTCGTTGGTTGTTTAGCTGTACTTAATAAGCTAGTTGGCACTGATGATTGAAACAAGAACTAACATTTCCAACGTGCTCGCACGAGATACTGCGCACAGACAGCCGTCATATTTTCCATGTTACAAGCGGGATTGTGAAAACTAGCGTTTATTCACATTGAGACTTCAAGTCTCGTATCCACCAGTCGAACAACAATCTGAGGGTACGTATGATCAGTTACCATCTCACCATGGACCGTCTGTTACAAGTTCGGTGCGATTTGGAGATCTAGCTTAGACGAAAGGTCGGAAGGTGCAAACGGCAGGAGCAAAGCTTGTGAGTAACCAATCGATCGACGGAGTCAATGTGGCATCCGAAAACTTCCGCGGAACCAAACTCTTTGCACGCAACTGATTTGATTCCGCATCTTCGCTGTTACAGAGTGTCTCGTCCAACTATAAGTTGGAAGCTGGGGTAGACTAGCAGTCACCCGGTACTCGTCCTCACACGGCATCAAGCTACTGGCGGCTATTTCTTCGCCGAATATAGAGATCTGCAATTTTTCCATGGAACCGCACGATACGAAAGGTGCGCAACGTGCCTGGCCGAACGAATTGCTCATTGACCATTATTACAGAGTTTCGGGGGTATAACGAGGCAAAGGTCCTTGTTGTTTCTGGCCAGTGGGCTATATCATCGCCCAACATGAGTTCTATTCCACATTTTGATGTTCTTCGGGTGTCCGCGAGACTGAGAGCCGACGGCAGGTTCGGAGAGCAAGACTATACGCGTTGTCCTCAAATTTTCACTCATCGCTTCGCTCATCGCGTTCTAATCAAATCCAAGCAGCGTATATGCTCGCCATCTGATCACGATTGCATGTGGTGGACGCCTTGTAGGCTAAATTTCGAGCCTCTGACGAACAGCGTTTTCTCAGATCTCGGTCGGTTTCGCGCCCACCAGATGACGGAAATTGATGACCTGTCAGTGATAGTGAAGCGAAGGGCTTATGCCATCATGCGTGATCGACCATCTGAGGAGTGCCGAGATCTGGAATTTGCGGTTACGAAGATGAGGCAAGGCGTCATGCGCCTCCTCTATAATCCTTACACTTTCAAAGAGATGGTGCTGGACGTAGCTCAAACACAACGCTATTATTTAGACGCATTGGCTATGTGCGAGTTTGCCGAAGAAGATTGGGCCACCAGGCTTTCGCGCCTTGGTCCCGTGTCAAAGCATTTATACGATGACAGATTGGGGGCATGGTCAACAGACCCTTCTACAGTTCAATCCCTTTACCACGCCGGCATACCCGTCTACTACGTCCGACCAATCCATTCTCTGACCGGAGAAGATGGTGTGCCTCAGGTGTTGACCAAGGCCGTTAGAGACGGCTCAGTGGATACACGTGACTGGGATGAATGTGGTGTCCTGATGTCATTTCCAACTCGATTCGCCGGCCCACCGTCGGAGTCTTTGCATCAAGCTCTGAGCGAAGAAAATCGGTACAGAGATCTGGAGGAATATTTCTTAGAACTAAACGGGGATCGTGCTCTGACGCCCGTCGGGATGAAATCTACACTCGTCAATGTTCCGCCGTATTCGCAAAAGCGATCCAAGCGTTCTAAAGGCATTAGAAGTAAATACTTTTTTATTTATTGTTTATCGTGTCCCCTTGCATCCTCTGAATCACTTCCAGGTGCCACTCAGATACCAATGCCCGCCCGTGATAAGTGGATTGAATTGAAGGGGGATTTGATACCTTTGTCAGAGCCAACTTGGGCTTTGGCACTGTTGTCTGTTGATCGGTCTGTTAGATCTCCAACCGCGCCTCCTAAGCCTGTCTCGGGCTATCGGTTTCCCGATCCTGGCATGCTGATATACTCGGAAGGGCGAAGAGATCGCAATATATTCAACTGGCTTGCTATTCGGCAGGCGACCATACGCAGGGCTTCCAATGACGCTGCCTCCAGTCACGCTGTGCCACTCGGCATCAGCAACGAACTATGGCGGTTATACATTAGCAGTGACTTCAGCGAAGATGCGTGGGTTCCTCCTACGGTGCGTGGCGCAGCATCATCGCGCCCTCGCTCGGACAACATTTCCCGCCGCCAACTGCTTGTCGATATTTTTGGAAGACCGCCTGACTCCCAGCACTTGCGACACGTAGAATGGCACGGATTTGTGGTAGAATGGGGCAAAATTACGATGCACGACAATATGCTCGTGAGGGAGATCCTGTGGGACCTGCATCAATGGTCATTTCAGTACGACCTAATTGCGATCGATCGCTATCTCGCCCCTGGCACATGGGCGCGTGCATCGTCATCGCGCTACATACTTCTGGATGCGGTTTGCGGTGGTTATAGTTGTTTGGCGGTCGTACCTCGACCAGATTCAAACTTTGGAATGGCATCTACCGACGAGGATGCCAGGCATGCAGCCTATGGAGCATTAAAGACACTGATGGAATCTTGGGAGGTCAGTGAATTAGTGTCTGTTGATGCCAATGACGAACTTCAGGTGGCGAGCGCTTACTGTAAAATATTCGCAAAAACTTTCGGCCGGCCCCCCATATTGCCGAAATTGATACCGAAAGGCAATGATTGCTCAGGTGTCTATCCATACCGTCGTTCGGGTTAATGAGGTTGCTTATCGTACCGAATTTGGACGTTTCGGATAGTTTATACCGTAATTTTCCCATCGCCTGGCACGCCTATCACCTTAACACTTTACTATGATGTGGCTTATTGTGACCCGTTTGTTGCTGGTACTACTCTTCTTGCTTCCTACCTCTCCTGCTTGCCTTCCTCAATGTGTCTCCAGTCTTGGCCGGTCCGTCAATAGCGCGAATTCTTTAAAAAGATATGAGTGTCTCTATATGTGAGCTCGTATCTACCGGAAAGATCGCGTATTAGATTGCTAACCTGCCATGTAGTCTACAATTTCCGCGATATAGCCATGATCCCTGTGAACCTGGTTGCTTGTCTACTAAGCACACCGCCTGTACCGTGGCCATCAGCCCAGTTAATATATGTCAAAACGCCATCAGCGTGTGCGTTAATGTAAAACCTGTTCTATCCGGGGGTACTTCAGTCGGTCTGCCTGATATCATATTTTCTAAGCAGTATGTCTTGTGGAGGATTTCGGAAGCTTCGTCGGTTGACAGCTGCGGGTCCTCGTGTCAACTTGATCTGGTGTCAATTACCGGTTCTTGCTGCGAAACAGTCAATCCGTGTGCCAACCATCCGTTATTGTGGCGCCTGCGCTCAAACACAATCAGAAAGAGAGTACTGCTCGTATGGTTGAGTATGTACCGTCATATGATATCTCGCGTGGAGTTTCACGCATGCCTGATAGCCTATGGATGCAGCGTGCTACCGTCTACAAAGGACATTGCAGCCTGCTTGCTACAATATTCGCTGTGTTTTGAGGGACGTTGCGAGACAGACAGAGTATATGACCCGTATGTGTCAACTGTCGTACACAATCAAGTCGGCGAGAAACAGGCGAATTGGAAACAGACTAGTAGATGTGGGGGCCAGCGATACACATTCTCACAAGCTGAGTTAGCGGCATTTGTCATTCCCAATTTTGAGAATCGAATGTCTGATGTCGACGGCGGGGCGTATACTTTTGTTGACCACATTATTTCACCTGAGGGATCACTGACTCAAGAATCACATGTCGGGCTTGTTCCTGTTACGATGTCGCTGCACGCACTATCTTGCAAGCTGAATATGGCTGATATGCTCAAAGCGGTGCGCGTGCATGGAATCAAAGGTTTTGTACGGAACACTCACATAGATGTTATGCGTCAAGCCTTGCAACATCATACTTGCAAGGCATGCCCACAAGTGATAACGCTATTCAAGTCCGCTCGTAAGCGCAAGATCCCCGAACGATTCGAAAACCAAGCAGAGGAGGTGCCGCTGGTGGCAACGCCCAAAAAAAGGCCAAGAGTGAGGCCGAGCAAACCTGAATCCGAGCCGAGAGTCCAACAGTCAGGTAGCGAATATGTCAAATTCCCGCCCGCGCCATTAACTGACCTTGTAAAAAACACAATCATTGATGATTGGTGCGATGCACATATGGCGGTTAACCTAGAGGAGGTAGGATGCGCGGTGTGCGGTCAGCTCGTCAAGAAAAACAGCGCAGAACGCCTCGATATCAATTCCCTCGACCTCACCAATTTACACTCTAGCATCAGTGCCACCAGACGAGAAAGGTATTCCAATGCGGAGCCTGTAGAGGCATTGGCAGGTCCTGTATTGGATGAAAGATGTGATCATGTGTGCCGTGACTGTTACGACGCCTTGAATAGTAAGAAAGTGCCTATGATGGCATTAGCGAACGGTTTGTGGTTGGGCGAAGTTCCTGATGAACTGCAAGACTTGTACTATGCTGAGAAATTGTTGATTGCCAAGGTGAGGCACAATAGGTGTGTTGTTAGAGTTAAATCCGGTATGCACAAAATGCATGCTAACGCTATCGCTTTCGCAAATCCGACTGTCCAGGTCTACGATACGCTGCCTCCGCCTCGCTCTGAAATGGATGACGTGATATCATTCATTTTTGTGGGTCCATGCAAACCAACGAAGAAGGATTTGGAGCGCACTCCTTTGATAGTACGGCGCGCAAAAGTGGCGCGGGCGTTGGAGTGGCTGAAGTTGAATAACGAATACTATGCCGATCTTACTATATCTTACCACAATCTCGAGCAGTACACAGATTATGGATGCCCGGTTACTGTGGCGTACAGAGAGACTGCAGACGTGGCAGATCCATCGTCTCAGGCGGCCAATCACAGTGGCGACGAGGAGGGAGTAACGGACGGTAGGTGCGCGCTCGTCATACAAGGTTTGGTCGGAGGTGATTTTGGAAACAAATCATGGGAAGAGATGACGACTATAGCAGTAGAACATCTTGCGTCGGGTAAAGGATCGATGGCAGTAAGTCATCATGAGCATCCGCAGTCAATATACAATAATCCGGGAATGTATCCTCAAATGTTTCCGTGGCTGTTCCCCTTCGGAAAAGGTGGAATGGATCAGGTTGAACATTATAAATTGATCAGCAGTGCTACGCACAAAAAATGGATGCTGATGTATTGGGATAAAAGGTTTCAGATGGACCCGCATTTCCCCATAATCGCCTTAAACCACGAGCAGATCAAATCTAGCGTAACCGGCGGCTACTTGTTGGTGAAGAAAAATGATTTCGCTAGAATGTCTGAGAGATTAATGGGTTTGGATCTGGCTGTTCTCACCGATCTTTCAAAACGTATGCAGCGTGGAGAGAGAATGGATAAGCGCACAAAGGCGCAGAATGATTGTTTCAGAGTCATGCATGACCTAGACCTCATAGGTAAGCACGTGCAAGGATCTAGAACAATAAAGAAGTATATGCGCAATGAAATTTGGTCACTGATTGAGTACCTTGGTGCCCCATCTTGGTTTATTACGTTTGCGCCCTGCGATCACAAGAGTCCTGTATGCATCTACTATGCGGACCATGACGTAGAATTTAAACCACATATCGTGCCCGACGACGTTCGGTTCAAGCTAATAGCCAACAATCCCGTTGCAGGTGCTAGATTCTTCGACTTTGTGGTCAAAACTTTCATACGCTGTGTACTCGGGGTTGGGGAGGATAGACAGGGATTGTTCGGCGAGACTTCGGCTTACTACGGAACCGTGGAGCAGCAAGGTCGTTTGACTCTACATCTGCATCTGCTGCTTTGGATTCGCGGCGCGCTGACCCCCCAAGAGATACGTGACCGAATCATGGAACCAGACGGTGAGTTCCAGAAGAAAATGGTGCAGTATTTGGAATCAGCACACCAAGGAGATTTCAAGACTGGCGACGGCAGAGAAGTGGCTAAAGACGTGGCTGCACAGTCGGCGAAACCAGGGTACGAGGATCCTACAGAGACGTTGGCAGTTCGGCCTAAATATGGGTGCGGCTTGGACCGCTGCGATGGTTGTGATGCATGTACCGAGAAAGACAAGTGGGAATTACACAAGGACAGAGTAACCGATGACATACTGCTCAAATCCAATGTTCACGAGTGCGGAAGCAGATGCTATGTTGACGGCAGGACGACGTGCAAATCTCGATTTCCGCGAGACACATACGAAACTACGATGATGGATCCTGGTACAGGTGCACTTTCAATGAAAAAAACAGAGCCACACTTAAATACTTTCAATCACACACTCTCCTATCTGCTCAGGAGCAACACTGACGTAACCAGTTTGCTGTCCGGGACTGCACTGAAAGCAGTGGTTGCGTATGTGACAGAATATATCACCAAAGTAGGCCTGAAAACATACGGTGTATTGGACGCTATCAAATCCGTCGTTGACAAGAACACAGTAATGATTGGAGGTGGTACAACTGAACACGAAAAGAGCAGGAAACTGATGACTCAGGTTGTCAATACGTTGACGAGCAAGTCAGAGATTGGCGGACCAATGGCTGCCTTGTACCTCCTCGAAAATCCGGACCATTATACAAGCCATCTTTTCCGTCCTTGCTATTGGAAAAACTATGTTAGGGAAGCTAGAAGCGTTTGGGCAGACGAAAACGTATCAAATGAGGAGGGTGACACTCAAGATGGCGACGACGAGAAGGTAGTTCTCGGCAGGCAAGAAGGCGAGTACGTTGGATTATCCAGGGTAGACGACTACGTTATGCGACCCGCAGAATATATTGACGTTCCGCTGTATCAGTGGATTCGGCTGGCGAGTAAAGAAAAGCTCCCTGTCAAGAAGAAGAAGAAAGCGGAAGTTGCGGTCGAATGCAAAGAATCTGATAGTGACTCGGGTTCCGACAGTGATTCTGAATCTGTTGCGGAGAAGACAGTAAACCTAGCCGCGCCCCCACTGCACAGCAGTAAGGGTATGCCGTTCATACCGGGGCATCCCCAAATCAAGACCCATAGGGTCCTCATGGCTCAGGATGATGGTTTGGCGGTTCCGAACTTCATAGGAGGTAATCTTCCTCGCAGCGATAAAGGAGACAGGGAGGCGTATTGTGCTACCATGTTGACTTTATTCAAGCCATGGAGGTCGGGTAGAGATCTCAAGGAAGAAGGACAGTCATGGGACGACGCGTTTACCGCGCACGAATTCACATCTGAAGCCAGAGACAAAATGAAGTATTTCCACGTGAAGTATGAATGCGCGGATGCCAGGGATGATTTTCACGCGCAACGCAAGGCCGCTGAGGATGGTGGCGATTTTCATTGGTTCAGTAGCCGAGACGATGAAGGTGGTGTCGTAGACGACTTATATGATGCTGGTATAGACCAAGAGCTGCTGGAGATATTCGACATAGAGAGCATTGACAGCATCAAGTACCGGTTGAAAATGAAGCGTCATCTTGACGAGATAAAGACAATAATGCTGACTGCAGGGTGGTTTGACAACTGCGTTGACGGCAAACCTGAGAGCTCTGCGTTGCCTCCGGTGCCGTATGATAAATTCACACCTGGCAGATGGCAAAACATTGTGAAAGAAACGAGACAAGCAACCATAGCGAATAGAAGGAAAAATATACCTACTTCTGGCCGTACACGGAAAAAAAACCTGCCTAATGGTATGGAAGCTGGGGAAGCGAGAATAGTAGGCAAGGAGTTTTTAAGCAACAAATTTAAGGCAGCTCTGGGATCCCATCAGGAGTTGACAGACAAGATCGTAGCGGAGCAATGCTTGAACAAGGAACAAGAAAGAGCATTCCGGATAGTTGCGAACCATGCCTCGGATCCCACAGCGGATAGATTACAGATGTACCTTGGAGGTATGGGAGGTACGGGAAAGTCGACCGTCATCAAAGCCCTTATAAAATTCTTCCAAGCGAGAAACGAAGCCCACCGATTTATTATAGTTGCACCGACGGGTGCCGCAGCTGCCCTCTTGAACGGTTCTACTTATCACTCTGTTTTTGGTATAAACGACAGGAATGATGATAACAGAGGCTCCCAAATTAAGCAAGTAGCACAGATACGATCCCAGTTAGAAGGTGTTGAGTACGTGTTCTTAGATGAAGTGTCTATGTTAGGATGCAGGAGCATGTACGGTATTTCGGCTGCTGCGGCCAAAGCCCTATCTGTTCCTGAAGAGGCGTTCGGGGGACTGAATATGATATTCGCAGGCGATTTCGCACAGTTGGCGCCAGTAAAAGCTCAAGCCTTGTATAGCGGGTTCGTAGGCGCGAAGGTCA
This sequence comes from Athelia sp. TMB, assembly GCA_014898675.1. Taxonomy (NCBI): domain Eukaryota; kingdom Fungi; phylum Basidiomycota; class Agaricomycetes; order Atheliales; family Atheliaceae; genus Athelia; species Athelia sp. TMB. Next base: position 25,526 of record JACXVL010000368.1, read on the forward strand.
ACTCGGCGATGACAGTCAAAGATCAAGAAGAAGCAATTGGCAAGGCGCTATGGCATCAGACCACTACAGTAGTCATATTGAGAGAAAATATGCGTCAAAGAACGCAGAGCATAGACGACAGTCGGCTAAGGACAGCCCTTGAAAACATGAGGTACAAATCGTGTACGGAAGTTGATGTGGCTTACCTGAGAAGCAGGATAGCGGGAAGAGGCCCGAATAAACCTAAATTGGCACAGAAGAGATTCAGGAATGTATCGGTCATCACAGCTAGGAATATACAGAAAGATCACATCAATGCGATGGGTGCGCAGAGATTCGCAGTTGAGAATGGCATGGATATCACAACATTCTACTCCAGCGATGTATTCAAAACACAGGAAGTGGACTTGACAACTAAGCAGGGTAGGAAAACAACAAGCCGAGTTAACGACGCTAAACGGAGGTCAAGGAACATACCTTTGGAGAAGCAACACGAAGTATGGGAAATACTTCCCAGTCAGTCCGATCACGTGCCGGGAAAGTTGACGTTATGCGCAGGTATGCCTGTTATGATAAGATATAATGAGGCTACGGAGTGTTGTATAACAAAGGGAGCTGAGGCTACGGTAGTAGGCTGGGATAGTACGCAAGAGGCGCATGGTATGCCAATGTTGGACACCCTTTTCGTGTTGCTGAAGAACCCCCCCACCGTCGTTAACATTCATGGGCTGCCTGAAAATGTTGTGCCTATTTCCAGAAGGCAGGAAGACGTCGTATGCACTCTCAATAATGGCGAGAAACTGTCCATAAGCCGATCCCAAGTGCCCATATTGATCAATTTCGCCATGACAGACTACTCGTCTCAAGGCCGCACCAGACCGGACAACCCGGTCGATTTACAAAATTGCCGAACACACATGTCCTATTATACAGCGTTGTCCAGATCAGCTACGTCTCAAGGCACAATTATCATACAGGGTTTTGATCCTCAGCATATACAGGGCGGAGCCAGTGGATTCTTGCGACAAGAATTTAGAGAATTGGAGTTACTAGACGAAATTACCAAGCAAAGATTTGAGGGAACGCTTCCTGTGGACTTCGTCGCAGAAACTAGAAATGTACTCATTAAGCGTTTCAGAGATATGAGAGGCGAACATTACATGCCGCCCGCTGTTCACAAATCGATATCATGGTCTGAGCGCAACCCCTATAGAATCGCGGCGGCGTCTTCAACGTCTCAGTGGCAATTTTCTGCGAAGGGGAAACATGTTGCTAAAACGAAAGTATCTCGTAAGGCGCATGTGGCTGCCGTATTCGTTCCAGCTGTGGGCAGCACTCCTGATGCTAACAGTCGTTATCTGAGTATGAAAAGGAAGGCAGATGTTTCGGGAGATCCGAAGATAGCAGACAAAAGACAACGTACCGTGGGAGAGCACGAAAATCCGGTGTTGGGATCAACTCCAATAGTTCTAGTGTGGGATAATGAGAACTGGAGTTGTTGTTACGATTCGTTGATCAGCATTTTGATAAACGTATGGATGGACAAACCTTCTTTGTGGACCACCGCATACAGGGCTATGAGTACTGAAATGAAGATACTGTCTGCAGGCTTCAGGGATTACAATAATGACGCAATAGATGTTGAGACGGCGCGAGACAGACTGCGTAGGGCTGTAAATGCAAAAGATCCGCATGCTTTCCCTTACGGAGAGACAGGAAGCCAGATACACGTGCTCACGGACACTCTTGGAGAGGCGCATACCCGCAAGCAACTGCACGTGACGTATTGCAGGGACTGCGGTAAAGAGAGCAGCGTAGAAACCTCGGCCAGATATTGCATAGATTGCCCAGACAACAGATTAGCATCCACCCAAGCATTTTTAGACGCGCACGTTTTGCGACAGTCCGACGCAGTTTGCGGAAATTGTAAGAAATCATGCTACAGCGAAATTCAGTTCAGGGATACAATAGACCTGCTGTTTTTCAATATAGGTGGTCTAGATCTGCCTATAAGCAAATTGGTAAGAATTCATGGCAAAGCGAGGGCGAGAATACTGGACCTTCGGGGTATTGTGTACTCGGATGGTAAGCACTATACTTCAAGATCGATAGACTCCACAGGATGTGTCTGGTTTCAAGACAGTATGGTGGCCGCGGGTGGATGTACTCTTGACGGCAAATTGTCAGACATGAAAGAAAAGGAATTAGCAAAAAGAGCTGGGGCGTGGGCAGTTGTTGCTGTTTACGCTAAAAGACATAAGTGAACTTATTAAGGTGGCGAAATTCCATGTGCGACGGAGATCGAACCCTATGACTAAACTACAGACACCGTAGTGGACTCGTACCGCCGTTTAACGGCCATCCAGCACCAAGTTGCGCTTCGCTGCCTCGCGCGGTACCCTTGGGTCGATACTTTACAATCCACGGATGATTGGACACATCCTTGAGCGGAAGGCGGTGTTCAGGATTATATCTCAGAAGCTGTTAGGATATAGTGAGCAGGTAGTCAAGCGGAATGTCGATCAGCTTACCCTGCTGATCAAATCTCGCGCTTCTGGTGAAACGTGAGGGGGAATCTTCAAGTCTACTTTCGCAATGCGTCGGTAAGTTGCTGAATGTTCAAGGTTAGTAAGGAAATATTCGGCAATTCAGACGGGCTCACCATTCACGCCACTTCGATCCTCGAACGGGGGGTTTCCAATGAGGAACTCGTATGTCAAGACACCCAAAGCCCAGTAATCCACCTTTTCATTATGTTCCTTCTGCTCAACCATCTCAGGGGGAAGGTAATCCAGGGTCCCACACATTGTCATGCGTCTATTGCCTGGAGCGTGCACACTCCACCCAAAGTCACCTATCTTCAGCTCGCCATTGATGCCCAGCAACAGATTCTCGGGTTTAATGTCCCGATGGATGACATGTTTGGAGTGCAAGTATGATAGAGCATCGGACATCTGGTCAATATACCGCGAGGCCCGCTTATCAGAGAAGCATCCATGTTTCGAGAGTTGCTTGTACAGTTCGCCCTTTCCAGCAAATTCGAGCATGAGAAAGATGCGTTTCTCATCGTGGAAATAACCATAGAGCCGCAGGACATTTGGATGCCGAAGATTCTGTTGGATTTCAATTTCTCGTCGGGTTTGCTTTTCGACGCGGGATTGAACAATCTCCGACTTGTAAAGGCATTTGAGGGCGAGGATGTAGTTCGGTGCGCACTTCGTGCGGACCATGTACACGCGCCCGAATTTCCCTTTCCCCAAAGGACGCCCAATGTCAAATGAGCGCAGATTCCATTCCTGTGTGGGGTTACTGGACGTAATATGAGGCGGCGAGCTGGATATGTTCTGGATTGGACGTACCGCGACGTGCTAGAATCCAAAGCCAACTCCTCTGCTGCTTCGCCATAGACCTTTTCTCCTCTCTTCTCGTTCTCTTCCTCAAAGCCGCCATCATATCGACCTATGCCAATCGTATCGATCGGGCCAGGTGCGGGTGTTTTGGTATCATTGGAAACTGCTGTGGTGCCGGGATTTGGGTTTCGTAGAGAGTTAGATGATGGCGCTTTGGTTAAAGGATAAGGATTGGGTGCCGCAAACTTTGTGAGCAGCTTTTGGACATTTTGCTGGCTGGGCTGCTTAACGTGTCCCGGTCGTGTTGAAGATGTCGTTGATGGCTTTGACGAGACGTCCAACCCAGCAAGTTGTTGAGTTATAGACCGTACGGACGCCATAGTTTCTGAAAATTAACCAGACAGAAAGTCGCGATCAGCTTCGCGCGAGGACGAGAAGGAAAGAGGGTTCGAGGACCTGAAACCGTACATGCTTGGTTCATTTATTTACGTAAATCGGACCGCGACGCGACATAGCACGTGTTGTATTTCTTTTATTCAACTTTCCTGTCAACTACGACTTTTGTTCCACTTCCAGTCATAAACTGATCACCTCATCTGGCTTGCTTCATTTTCTGGGGAAAGCGGGAAAGGGTATTTCCATGCTACGGAAATTAAAACAATTATTTACCAACTCCACCCGTCTACGCCTCAGACTCCACAGGGACTTTCTCATCCATATCCTCCACACTTGCAGTGCTGGTGGTGCTTTCCCTGTTTTGACCATCCTTTGCCAGAACAATAGAATCGTCCTGTGGGGTGAATTGAATTGAGCAAGATTGATGCAGGGGGGGTGTGCAAGACCCACCAAGTAATTTAAGCCTTCCCCAAGATGTGGTGGAGGCGAAATGGTACAAATGGCAATAAACGATACGAAGCTTATTGAAAGGCCTTGACATTCGAGAGCGCGTCAGATCATTCGATGTATTCAAACATCGCATACATAAACTCACCAACAAAGAAGGCGATCTTGAACAACTTCGCCCAATTGCTGTCGCTCAATGGATCTTGAAGCGAGATGATAAACCCGGGGAAGGTGGGCCAGGTGCCCATCGCCCATGCCAGGGCAGCGCGCCAATGGATGCCGTGCTGGTACCAATAGATGCTTCGAGAATCTCCAATATAGAGATCTTCAACGACCAAGGTTCTCTTGCGCACGACGAGATAGTCAGCCAATAGGATACCTGTCATGGGAGCGAGAAATATTCCGAAGCCACTGAATGCGGGTGCTTAGCCATATGGGAGAGTTCTAGTTGCTATGGTACTCACGAAATGGCAGTAAGGAATGTGGTGGCTGATGTCAGCACTTGCCACGGGTTCGACGCTATTCCCAACTGGACACATTCTCAGTTTGTGCCCCATGTTGAAAAGGAGAAGAAAGCACTCACAATAGCCAAAATATATGCACCACGGCGAATATTGATAAAGCGCGGCCATAATCCTGCAATATCCATGCCCGTGCTAACGGAGTTTAGAATAACATTCAAGGAGAGCTGGCTGAGCGCCACCCCCACGCCTCCAAAAAACACACCCGCCCTCGCTGGCAGAAAAAACGTGATAAGGAAAACAATCTTGATGCTTCGAAAAGCGGATGTACTAACCACCAGAGGAAAAATTGTAGTGATCCAGAATTGCTCCAAGGAGTGTAATTGGGCTCCAATACAACTCGCCGAGAATGTTCGACGATGCAGATGTGACGACCACACCAAGAAGCGCGGTCAGAGTAATGGTCACAGGTGCGGCAACCATCTGTGATAACGTAGGCGCATATCTTCTAGATGCATACCTCGTCCAGTCTGACTGTCCCAGCGTACCAGCTTTATTTTCACATATATGAGCCTTGATGATGAAGAACATTAGCGAGAGATAGACTCACATCCCCACGACCCCAGAATACTGGTGATACCAAAAATCATACTCCAAGAAGTATTAGCAGCGGTGTTGGGTGTGTGGAAAAGGGGCCCACCACCCCCGTTTGTGTGTACACTCCAGATGGTGAGACCGAGGAGGGTGCAGGTGAGAGCGACAGCGGATATGACGAAGGGACGTTGTAGTCTCTCTGGAGGGACCAAAATCTATCACGATAGCTTCTCAGCATTCCGCGTCATTACCAAGTTTGCTACTACGCAGAACTCACTAATGGAATGTACAAGAGATACCAGATGAGCGTGCCAACGAGGTCGTTAGTCGTGATGTGAGAGGAGAGAGGAATTGTGTTTTTCATGTGGGCGAATCCAGGAATCAATGCACCAAGAGCCTGCGAAGGATATGAGCATGAATCCAGACAACATTTCAAATCTTAACGGGAAAGACTCACAACGCTGCACGCCTGCCCTCCCCAGTACGCCTGGATTCCGAAGAAGAAGATTCCTACAAAGGCGCGTATGACGACTGGGAAATAACCACCACGGACGCCCCATGAGAATCGGGATGAAACAGTAAAGCCGATACTACGACGAAAGTTCACATATTCAATATCAAATTAGAACAAAGTTGAGGCTTACTGGTGAACCTCCCCCATCCAGCCACACGCCACTGAGAGCTGGTGGCACGAGATACTTTGTAAGCACAGCTTCAAAGCCGCCAAAGTTGACAAGATAGCTTACCATCCCTGCTATCAATGATCCAATGACTACGCACGCCTGAAACGCAAGATCAGACGAGTCGATTTGGACATCTAGCAATCGACACGCACCATTGCTTGCTGGGCATTCAGCCCGTACGCGAGAAGCGAGGAGCCGGTAGTGTACGCGCTGACATTGGATCCAGAAATGCACCAATATATGAAGTACGACCATATTTTCTATCGGGAGGGCTCAGGAATGAGGTTGTTCGTGAGCAAGGCTACAACTCACATAAGTACGTCGCTGTGGCGGAATAGGAATCAAGTCGCGATCTGGGACGAGACGTCTGTAAACTTCGCCACTCAACCAACAGATACTCTTCACTCACTTGTCCATCTGTCATTCTTGTACGTAGCATCTTCGTCAACGGGGCATTCCAGACGTTTGACTACTGCTTTCCAGCCGCTCGGGCGTGTCGATTCCAGGCTCTTGGACTGAGAAGGCATCGTAGCGACCAGTGTGGAGGAAAAGGGTAACCAAGGTTCAAACCGCCTTTTAGGTTAAGTAATTCTTGACTGTGGACCCCTTTCATCGAAAAAAGATCTGGGATTGGGAATTTGCCGTTGCTCCATCAAATATCGAGCGGAAAAGGCATGCCCGTCATCTTACGGATGTAAATGCCACGCGGCCCCTTTGCTACAAAGTAAGCGACGAGCGCAACCCTGTTTGAAACTGCCTCTTCAAATGCTCGGCCTCGTGGCCTTCGTGGCTGGTCATGCGACTTTCTGCTTATGATCCAGATGAATTGCACAATCGTTTTGGGTCGATTTACTAGCTCGCGATAATTGATCGCACTATTCAATCTGTGCTTCTCTGTGCTTCCCTCGCCCTGAATGTCATTCGGAAGCAACTCGTAAAAGCTGCGAAGCAAATATTACGGTATGTACGGGACCTACTTGCTCCTACTTGGTGTATTTTCCTGATTACCCTGGAATCGGATCGCCAGGCCCAGGGCAGGCGCGCACAATCTAAGTGACATATCTGTGATGGTGGCAGCCGGAAATAATCCTCGAAGTCGCCGTGGAGTGGCGAAACAAATCTCCCGAGTGAATACAGGAGCCTACAGACTCCTACAGACTTCAAGGGGCAACTTTTTGAGAGAACGTGAGTGTCTCAGCGATATAATTTCTTGGCACGCCTGATACCCCACGAGCATATACTTGGCTCGTGTAAACCTACGTCGTGATTTAGCTTTGCTGCGTATTCAGGGATGGATATGCGCACCAGCTCTTCATAGATGATTGCGGGCACCTTCCTATCGCTCAGTGTTGACCCTGGGTGTACCTTGATAATCTGCAAATCGGCGTTTCAGCGAACATTCCGATCGCATAATCCGCAGCAGTCCGCACCGTTTGTCCCATAGTCTGCCTGTACGATCCATCGGGCTGGAGAAGGGCGGAATTCTGAACCAAGCCATGGACAAGACTCCTCATCACGGGCTCCTCGCTGTCCGGTTTCGTCGTTCGCCAGTCGATGTTCTGTCTTTGACACACTGTCCTAAGCTGCTCGCGAATGTCCAGGGCTTCTCTCAGCGCCCGTTCATTCAAAAATTGCTGGCGGCACCAGTCCCTCCTGCCACCCTTGCTTTCCACGACGGCGATCTCCTCGTACGCGCGGAAGGCATTCATGAGCGTCATGTGATCTCCGCTCAGATGACGGAATTTCCGGCGGGCCTCAGAGGACGCTTCACGTTGGTCGCTAGAATCCAAGAAAAGTTTAGCAGACGATGCAAGAATGGATACTATATCTAGGATCTCAAGGGTGCACCCATAGGTCTGCGATGCGATGACGATACGAGCTAGATGGGATTCTAATGGGAAAGCTGCCATGGTCTTGCCCACCAGTGTCAATTCTTGCTTGACATCCAGCGCCCCTAGTATAAAAAGAGACCTGAGAGCAGAGCTCACTGGATCAAAGTCATGTTAGTTTTGGTCAAGATGATAAAAGCGGGAATTTGGCTCACGAGAATCTTCATCGGGCTTGTCCATGAAGTCTAATTCCGTCATATCCTGACCGACGCACCGCATCTGCAGCATACTCGACGTGAGGCTGCATCGCCGAATTTCGGGTTCTGATGTTACGGCCATCGACTGGAATGCTTCTTCGGTGTACAAGCGAAAGCAGTACCCTGGTCCCTTGGGGGAAAAAATGAACAAGGGGAGCGGCCAGTGAAAGGGAGCTACAGACCTCTCTGCCTGCACGACCAGCCCGTTGCATGGCAGATGATTTGGTGATATCGCGAGTCAACAGAGTATCGAATCCAGCTACAACAGTACCATCAGTATTGGCTACTCACATTGAATGTACTACTCACAACCCGCGCCATGTCTAGACATGTACCGTTTTTCTTTGTGCTTTCCAGTGTCAATTACATACTTGACACCAGGTATCGTGATGGAAGTTTCAGCTATATTAGTAGCCAGGATACATTTCCGTTTGTCAGGGGGGGCCATAGAGAATATTTTCGACTGTTGGCCTGGTGCCAAAGATGCGTACAAAGGACAAACTAATACCTGCAAGGTCATATTAGCGACGAATGGGCGAGGAAAGAACGAAATATGGCGTACACCCAGATGGTCTGGTGGTAATTTTGCAGCGTACAACTTTATGGATTCAGATAGGCTCTCAATATCCTCCTGCCCTGTAAAATATATAAGTAAGCTCTGTGTAGCTTTGGCAACGGTTCTTGGAGGCTCACCAGGGAGAAATATTAGCACGTCACCCGCGGGCTCGTCTGTATGAATTTGGAAGAAACTCCGCAACGCGGCGTCAACGTAGTCCAGTTGACTTATAGAAGTGTGGTATATCTTGACTGGGTGCTGGCGCCCTTTGACATACACGATTTTTGCACTATAAATCGGATGAGAAGCATCCAGGAGGCTCGGGCAGGGAGCTCACCCGTGGAAGAACTTGCTAAATTTTTCAGCATCGAGAGTAGCACTCATAATTACAATCTTCAAAGGATTAGCATTGGAAGCTCGAGATTTTCCTTTCAGGTCTTGGCTCCCATTCCTCTGAAGTTGAATCGTCTTGAGGTTGGCAATAAGTATATCGGTACGGAGGGTTCGCTCATGTGCCTCATCCACGACTATGATGCTGTAGCGCGATAGAAGTGGGTCAGAAAGTAGCTCCCGCACGAGCATTCCGTCGGTGACGTATTTTATGCGGGTTTCTGCGCTCGATTTATCTTCAAATCGCACGGTATATCCCACCGATCCCCCGAGGACTGTATTTTGCTCAATTGCTACGCGAGCTGCAAGGGATGTTGCAGCCACTCTGCGAGGTTGAGTCACGGCTATGATGCCTTCTCCGGAAATACCAGATTCGAGCAGGTATTGGGGTACCTCTACAAGATCACGCGTTAATTATAGGAAAAGATATGCATAGATACTCACGTGTTGTTTTTCCCGATCCAGTCTCTCCCAAGAGTACGGTGACATCGTGTTCGCGCAGGACTTCGATGAGCGCCGCTCTGCCTGAACAGTAATTCGTTCAGTTACGCAGCAAGAATCATGATCGCGAGGCATGCTAACCTTGAGCGATAGGGAGTTGCTTTCTTTGCTCTTGAATAGAGGATGCCATCATGTTTTTGCCTTGGGCATGCCCCTTGTCTTTTTTATTCCCTGCCGGTCCGCGAGCTCCATTCGAAGCGGATCCGTTCACTTTCTGCAAGATAGTGGGCTCGTCATCATCGTCGGATAAATCCATGTGCACTGTTCGCTTTTTGTTTGATCCTGGCCAAGAGCCTGAATTGCTGCTTTTACGTTTCGATGAACCATTCATCGGGATGGCACCGATCAATGGCAAGTAGGTTCCACCCGCTAAAGTCTCGGGCTTGAGAGGTGTGGCTTTCATCTTGAGGTAGCCAAATTTAGGGTATATTTAGTCTCAAGTTCCAGAGGTAATAGTTGTGGATGTCGAAGGGTGTTGAGCAATGCATAAGGAAAATGATGGGAAAATAGACATTTCATGAGACGCATTCGGCACTTTTGGTCCGTGTCTATCCATCGTGATTTCACGAAAGGTATGAACAAATCAGACAATACATTATCGTCTGTATCATCGATGTCATAGTTGCATAAATATGACAGTAACTTGTAAGTGATTATATGGCTCGGGTGTGCTGAGAGCCACTGCCAACGGTATAAGGCTGATGCTCACATATCAGTACCGAGCAGAATGGTGATCAAATGGTGATCAATAGTCAGCATGATTAAGCTTGACTAGGCACAGCATTGACAAATGCAGTTATAAAACATTATATAGCTCGGTACCCCAGATGAGTAGAGCCAGGTGTCTCACGATGGTTTCTGCTGATACACTCTGGTATGCCGTTATCTGATCATTAACGGTGGCAAACTCATACTTCACATTCTAGCTGGTAGCCAATGGTCAACAAATGCCATCATAGTCTTTTTGGTCTATGGCGTCAAACTGCTTTACAACGGCAAGTCACCACCTATATGCTAGTGTTGACGGGCTTCCTCAGTACCGCTCGACCGTCACCTCTAGCTACATGATAGTCAAGCTGCCATGTAGCGGCAAGTTACTGTCCGTAAGTCATTGCTGACAGACTTCCCCATTACTAACTAACAGCTACCTTTAGCTAACCAGCAGTCATGCTGCTACACAATGGCAAGTTACCGTCCATATGCCAATGCTGACAGGCTTTCCCAGCACCACCCGATCTTCATCCCCAGCCCACCGGCAGCCAGGCTGGCATACAGCGATAATATGCTATCCATTAGCTGCCACTGGCTGGCTTCCCTATTACCGCATAACCGTCGCCTTTAGCAAATCACAAACAAATTGGGATGGTGTCAAAAATGATGCATGAATTCGCATATGTATTACATTTCGAGAATAGTGACCAGATATCAGATATTATGCAGCTGCCTCAACTGGAGGGGCCATTCCTCCAGCGCCTGCACCTCCAGCTTCTCCAGCGCCTGCACCTGCCTCTCCAGCACTGGCGGCCGCGGCATTAGCTTCCGCCTCCTCTCGTTCCAGCATGGCTCGAATTCGAGCAAGTGGCGTGTCAGTGAGGACGGATGCACAAGTTGTAGCAGAGCCAGGGAAAATTTTCCTGAGCAGTCAGACGAGTAATGAGAATGTGATCCAAAATAAATTGTGCCTGAGTACTCACATGTTCCACCAATTCTTCAGTTCATTCAACCTACTACGAACCCGCACATCATTGAAGAGCTCCATGACGGTTTTGTAAAACCTTTCCGAATCAGTCACATAGTCTGTTCGGGAAAAGCAAGCGGACGATGACAAAGAAAAGCGAACCTAGAGTGAATCAGGAAGAAAGTGGTCACGGAAGATGGATCGAACATACCATAGTAGCCACATATGCAATAGACGCCAAAGTAACCTCACTCATTCCATTTAAACGTGCATTCCCGCTCCGAGTTGCCTTGCACTCAGAGTCGACTGAGCTAGGGGAGGTGAATATGTATTTATACGCCTAAGAAAGCGTTAGAATATAGAACCACGAGAATCAAGTACACTCACGCAAACAAGAAGTGAGCTTTTGAATAGACCCCGCAAGGGCTGAGTCTCATCATAAGTGTATCCTTCGTAGACAAACGTAGGCCAGTGCTCTCCGGAAACTGCCGTTGTACCTTCCCGAAGACCCTTCCGAACCCTAGGCACCATTAGCAAATGCGAGTGATAATATATATGATACGACTTACGCTGGGTCTTTCCAGTCCCAGGCGGCTGGACACAAGAGCTCCCCAGTGCGATCATTTTGAAAGCCGCGGTTGGTTTTGATATTGCGAGATAAGTCAGATCTGACTCCTTTCTCGCAAATCCAGTCGATCACAGCGGCCTTCAAGCCTTTCGTGTCATCGGCGCGGGCGGTATCAACACCCTTCTGCAGCTGTGTAGTATTCAGCGACAGATTTATGCAAGACCAAGAAGTAGTAATACCATGTTGGCGAGATGTGACAACTCTTCGGCAGAGCCTTTCTCAATCCGCGCCGACAAACCTGGGATCAACTTAAGCAGATCCTCGAATAATGCTTGTTCTTGCCGGTCCCTGAAAGTGAATAAGTCAGGCTGAAAGAAAAATATGACTGGATGAATTACGCAGCTGGCAACTCATCGATAGGGGCGGTGCCATCGTTGTCGTCAACTAGACGCTGAAGCCCGTTGGTGAGCAATACCTGCATATCGGCGACAGCGTAGATTGTTCTGCCAAAATGTTTTCCGGATCGCACTATGGGGTCAGTGTGGCGCCTGTCGACAAATCAGCAGAGCTAGAGAGGATTGTACAGATAACTCACGGTCGTTTCCTGGCAGGAAAGAGCATAGCACAGCCTCGTTTTTGTCCTGGAGCGGGGTCTGTGTTTTCTTTGTCGGATGGTCCTGACATGAAGGGCGATGGGCTGAGCAAGAAGCGAGAAAGGCTGAGAGGAGAAGTGTGATAGGCTAAGGGGAACGTATGTGGGCTTGAAATGTTTGCCTTTCTCTTACACCTGCTTTTGACTATCGTCTGGGAACAGCCAGGCAATGACATCCGCTGAACTTTGAGTCTCAATTTGGTGGTTTGACCTTATAAGGAGGTATAACCAGATTAGGACACACCACCAAATGCGGTTTCGGATCTGTATGAGCGCTCTAGCACACTAAGCTAATATGCTCAGCGCTGCCGGGTATGGTATGATGATATGTGACCTTGATAAATATAACATTCAGTTTATATCTTGATATGGGAGGCTCAAACTGCACCATACAACATGCCTTACTCTTTGTCTAATGCGGACTCTGCATCAGAGTCGATCGATGAGTGGGACATTGGCGTTGCTGATGCGTCGAGCCCAAGAAGCTGGAGTGTCCACAATCAACAGGGAGACCCTGATTACTTTTTACCAAGTCCAGAAGCCTACAACGCACTGCCAACTCCTGATGTCACCGAGGGTGGCCAGGAAAATTCTGTGTGGAAGTATTGGTTCAAGGTAAGCAGAGTTATAATTGCGCCAATAAAATGTACAATCCAACATTTGAACAGGACGGTGTGCATGAGAGCCGTCTTATTGTTACTCGCGAGCAGGGTGTACAGACAGACACGTTGGACGTTCCTGGGCCTCATCACAACTCCATTCAAATAAGCGTAGCAGCAGGGGAGGAAAATTCATCAGCAGGTACTAATGATAGCAATAAGAGGAAAAGGCCATTGGAGGAAGAGTCGTCGTCTGGGAAGGAGGAACATCTTGAGTTAAAAGGTGCTCCCAACGCAAAGCGTAGTAAGGTAGCTAATTAGGACAGACCTGATGTTGCAACATTGTGAATTGCCTTCCCTCATAATCCACACAGTGCATAAGATTGGCAGAATCAGCATCTTCAGCACAGAACTGTCTCAGGCCCAGTGCAAGCCAGGGTGCCAACTTGTGCAATGCGCTCCAACCCAGCCAATAGACTGAGCCAAGTGTAGTGATTTGTTGCCTTGAGCTTGAAATTGTCCAGCCAAATCTTGAAAGGAGGATATGAGCATGTTTTATGTCCAGCTTACCCAACTTATTGGCTAGCGTGGCACGTCACAGCGGCAGCAGCAGCAGAAGCATAGAGCAGAGGCACGAGTTGAAGAAATGGGAACAGGCTAGAAAGATATTGACGAGTCTTGGAAGGGCTCATTATCACGAAGAAAGGATAGACAATCATGTGCTCTTTGGGGGAGGGGCGGTGGGAGCCTAGCGATCATTGCCAGATGGACATGAAGATCGGAATGCCCGGGCCCAATGGACCAAACTTTGCCCTCTTATTCGACAATTATTGCATATACCACTGACCAATTCGCACTGTGACCACATTCTTGCATTCTAGTACGCTCACAACACCTGCCTCCAAACCTTGATTCTGAGACTTCTTCTTTACTGATGATCCAGGAGCCCATGCTTGTGCAACACTGGCAAGTGAAGGATAAAGGGTTCTCCGTGCGGCAAACCTCATCCGCAGTTGTTCTCACGTAGCCCATGACAACTTTACAAGATGGTTAAGATTGAATGCTACAATCACTGTGAAAAGGCTTCCAATCGTGCTGGAGAAGAAGCAGCCTAGAACGGTACACCTCACTGGGATGGTGATGGCTGTCAGTGCGCTTCGCCCATGGAAAGATATAATCTGACAGGTACAAACAACAGGTTTATAATCGATGGCATTATAACACTTCCTATTGCCTTGTATGGTTTTCTAGTGTTTCCCAACGTCCCAGCCACTACCAAGGCCTTTTACCTCTTCGAAGAGGTGTGCCTATGGTCTCATCCTCGTCCCCGTAAAGAACTTATCAAGGGTTTCAGGAACGTCTCTTATCTTCAAGCCGTCTGAGCTCCGACACTGAGACCCATCATTTGTCTTGGAATCTTGTGCGGCGAGTCTTTAGTAAATGGTGGTGGTATGCATGTACACTGCTGGTAGGCATTTGAGTCTGTTGTTGCCTGAACTCAGCTGAACTGCAGCAGTTTTCCATCTCAGGTGAAACGGAAAGCTTCGGCTCAAACAACCTGATGGGCCAGTGGCTCAAAGCCATCAGCGGATACACCGTCAAACAGATAGGTGAGTCCTGGTTCTCTTTGCGACTGCATGCCCGCTGAAGTAGTCACAGACAACTATCCGAGCGGTGTAATGGCCTTCAGCATTGTTTCGACCCTTGTCTGCGCAACATGGATGGACTACACACACATCCGGTGGCCAGTGCTGGTCTACATGTGCGCTGCATGCACCATCACATCGATCTGTATATTGGTGTGGGGGAGCTCTGTCGGGCTGAAGTTTTTCACGTACTGTGAGTGGCTGCCGGTACATACTGTGTGAGATACTCAAGTGCCTATGATACTCATTCCAAGTACACACTCTAAGCCATCATGTTCACAGCGACCCAAAATCTCAAAGAATTTGCGCAGACCAGTGGGCTGTATGTGAGCTTGACTGGGCTCTAATTAAGCGCCTCATGCATATTTGCGACCAGCAAACCAAGCAACACGAGGACCTTCCGCCTCACATCATCCACAAACCCATGTTCGAGCTCACAACACGCATCCGGCAGCACACCCAGGTGAAGAATGCGCTGATCAGCAAGACACTAAGCTCTTCGCGGACAAGTAGGGCATGCATATCGTGACAGCGGAGGATCAACTAAGTGGATCAGCTAAGTTTGGCATTTTCTGCTTTGAAATATGTGCTGGTGAGCATACAGTGCCTTCCTCTCAGTGACCTGGGGTGGAAGATGTAGTAGAGGCGAAATGTAGTAGTGACAAGTGCCAGAGCACCAGAAGTTGACTGGTATTCAATAATAATGTGATCTCATTAACATGCAGAATAACGAGGCTGAGTTATCTACACCAAATCTCGCTGATAAGGGCTGTTGAGAATCAAATTTCACGCTTTTTGGCTGACCTCCTGGCATAGTCAATGTTGAATTGCCTAATAAATTTTTTTAGCCTGTCCATCAGCGCGCCAGCTCCCTCCTGTCACCACCATCTGCACTATTTGGCATATTTAGCTCGTTTTCTCCTTACCAACTGCCTCAACTGCATGCACCATAACTAAGTAGCATAATATTTTGACTGTATGCCACCCGAACTCACAGAATGGTAAGAGTGTATATAGATTGCGCATGTGTGTTTGCATGTGGTAAAACTACAGGACTGTGATCAAAATGGCATAATGGCGAGAGAATTAGAGTCATATCAGTCACAAATCCCGTTGGTCAGAGAGTCTCAAAGATAGCTCCTACACATTGTGCATATTGCCCATGGCCGACGCTTTCTGTAAAACACAATAAACAAGTGCTCGGACGATTAGGTGAAATAATATACCTCGCGAAGGCTCACCGATACAATGTTTGTAGGTGGATCATTCATGATATGAGTGGGGGCCATGTCAGGATTCTATGAACAGATATGAGCACAATTCGGCAATCTACATTAAAAAAGACTTACCATGTGCGATACCGATGGGTTTGTCAAAACACTGGTACAGGTAGGCGGTGCCGATGGTGTGCACAATGCCAAGGAGTTTGGCTGGGCTTCGGCGACATCGAGAGCAGCGACTGTGGTTGCCGTGGAGCGATTCCAAGATGGAGGTTGCAAGGGATTGACTGATGACTTGGAAAGACCGGGACTGTTGAGTGCAAAGTGTGCGCGCAACTCGGTCATGATGACACGCTCAACAGAGGCATAATCAACCTCAAAGCTGTCACCAAAGCCATGACCATAGAGGAGAGCTTCTTCTTGGGAGGGTGGATAGGAAATACTATTGATACGCTGCTCAACAAGAGCTCTGAGCATTGAGAAATGCAGAGTTGCGGTTGCGTTAGACATGATAGTAAAATACAGATTTTTGTCACCAACATACCTTAATATAGGGCAGCGTTGGCACAATATAGCATACATTAATTGCTACACTCAAACTCAAATCGAGATCGAGATTCAACTTCAAAGTTTGGGTGAGCATCCGAGCTTGCGGTATTGAAGTAATATGACACATGAACAAAGCACCAGAATCGCGCTAGATGCTGCACAGGTGCCAGGAGAGACTTAGCAGGTGAACATCGATCACAGGTGAAGGAGTGAGTGTGAAGAGGAGTGGAAGGGTACACGAAACAGTCACTAGTAGTGGAGGAAGTAGTGGAGGAAGTCAGCACATTGTGATCGGTCACAGAGGGTCACACAGGTTCCGTGGCAGCAGAGTGGAGTTTTGTTGACAGCTGGATGAACATTGGATTCGGAAACATGTTGCAAATATGCTCTAAAGTTCTTCACTCAGGCACTCTCCACTCAAATCCGGGCAAAGACCTGAATTTGGGCAAAGACCCGGATTTGGGCAAAGGTCCGCTTTTGGTAGTCTTATTCAAAGGTAAGAGTCATGCAAGATAGTTTCCGCTACCTGAATACATCGTGCCTGTAGCCGAAGATATGCAGTGATGGCTGGGCCGAGATTTTGAGAACTTTACCCTGCATTTGGTCAAAGATCCTTTTAGAGTAAGGCTATCAAATCTGAATTACCACAATTCTATCAGTGCGGCTGACCTGCTTTGTCAATATGTTTAAAGGCCACCACCTCGAACATGATTTATCAGAATTCCACCCAATATCTTGTTGACTCATAAGCTCGAACAACCACTTGCCTACATCGCCTACAATGCCTCGCAGCAATAGTGCGTGTCTATACTTGACTTTCACCAGCTGACTTGCTGACTCGGATCCAGCCGTTGCAGATACCAAGAGTGCTGACTCTAATGCTACCCTGAGGCCAGCCCATAGAGCCGGAGTCAAGGGTGTGGCCCTTGTGCCTGAAGATGGCCCTGGTGCGTTTATACACCGCTGCCAGTAATAATCATCTGACACTCACCTACCAGTCTCTTGGCACCGTCAACGCCGGCTACCCATTATGCAGTCCTCAGATACCAGATCCTGGTTCACGCTGTATAGGCTTGATGCCCTGCTGGCACCGGGCTTAAAGCCAGAAGCATTCTATAGATTGTTGACTCAGTGCCGGTGTGGGCTAATCATGACGCGACATGCGTTTGGAAGGCACTTTTGCAGGTTCACCGTAATCGACTTGACCAGTGACAGCAACGAGGAAGTTGCGGCCACGGGCAGCAAAACCAATGCAGATGAGGCAATGAAGCTTGATTGATTTGTAAATGCATATATGAAACATCGGGTACATAAAATCTGGTTTAAATCACATTTTATCAATGATCCCAAACAACTTGAACAATCAAGACCTCAGCGTTGGTGTGATAGGGTGTCAATGGGAGAATCGTAATTGTTAGGCGATGATGAGCGTGCTCTTGTGTCTCTCTTGCACAGACCTGGGAGGCTAATGTATCGCATTCTGGTTGCTCCCAGGCATGGACTCGGAATCGATCTGACAGGCAGAGAGCGTATGCGAGATGGAAGTTCTGTTTCAGTGTAAAGTTTGTGAGAACATGCAGCTGAATAGATATGTAGTACTTACTGGAGTGATAACTACGAAGATGATCAGGCCCTTCAGCAACAGGAATAACCATGGTATCGTTGGCGGGGTTGATAGTTTTCAGTTCAAGGTCAAACGATTGTCGAAAATATAGAGCTGATAGGGTCCCATCAACGTAAGCACGTCGCAAGTCAAGGCATTCCTCGCCCAGTCGTTTCAACGCCAAGCGTTTTAGCGCGTAGGTTGATTCGGCTCTCCTAAGAGTTGACTCTAGGTCTATCAAGCGGTTTGTAGTGTAATGTATGACTATCTCGCGAGCCTCCAGCTGATCTTCAAAATCTAGAGGCAAATCCTGTTGGCACAAGTGTCAAAATCAATGTTGAGAGACTACCAAGGGTTTGCAATGCACCTCAATAAGATGATCGGGAGAGTAATTGACTGGGTGGCCTAGATCAGTCGTATCGTATAAGGGAGGACTGGATGGGGGGGTCGCGGGACTAGACTGGCGAGTCTGGGTTATAGTGGAGCCAGGGCAAGTCAGAAAACTGACGGGACTCCAGCTGCGAGATTCTGAACAGATTGAGAAGCTCGCACAGATGCATAGAAAATAGTCAGCTCACCTTCTGGGCGATGCTGGGAGTGAATTGACATCTGAGTGAGATTGAAGGCGTCAAGATGGCTGAGGTGAACGGTGGGTATGTTCCTAGGCGGTCAGGTGCAGTTGTATGTGCTTGTTATGATCATGATGCTGTGTTACTAAGGTTCCGATCTTGATTTAAGTTAAATTTAAGTTAAATTGTAGTCAATCTCGATCTTGCTACTAGGCTCTAGTTTGCTCCGTCTGGCTGTTCAATGGACTTGGTTGGCGGCAACTACTTATGCGATACCAATTTTCGCTCTTTGTCTGCTTTCCCTCTACTCGTGAATCCCTGCCAAAAATCATGGCATCATCTTTTTCTCTTTCGACGGGCTTGCCTGCTAATGTGGACGAGTGCTTCCTACACTTGGTCAGTGGTCAAGATGGCTTCATATTGGATTTGGATAAAGACATGGCCGAACTTGGAAACTACGCACCAGCATCCTCATCAGGAGCAGTGTACAGTGAATCAGGGTCCCATTGCTCGGAAGTTGACGGATACAAGCGTCTACGCCCCTTCACCCCAGACTTCCTTGCCGCCGATTACGAGCCCCCATCCCCACCGGGATCGGCTTACGCTAGATCTCCCACACCAGAGCACTTGGAGCTCGATCCGGAGTGCATTGAGCGGTCACTTTTTCCGCCCTCCTACCAACACCTTTACCGACCAAGCCATCCCTGCGACTCATCCACAGAGCTGCTGCTGCTGATGCGCACCAGACGAGAACAAGCAAAGGCACAGATGAAGGAAGCACGGGAATCATGCATCAGCGAGCAGCGTGGGCTCATCATTGCTGAGCAGGCCCTAGCTGCTGCACTGACCACTGCCCCGTCAGCCGCTGACCAGCTAGCTGTTGCCCAGCTAGCTGCCCAATTGACTGCCCAATTGGATGCTGTCAAGTTGGCCACAACTTTCGATACATCTACCATTACCACAGCATCTGATGTGCCTCCCTCCAATGATTTGGCCTTTGCCATGGCATCCGATGTGCCTACGTGTACATCCAGTGACTTGGACTTTGCCATAACATCTGGCACGCCTACGCCAACACCCAATGACTTGTACATGGCCGCAGTGTCTGATATACTTACACTCAATCACTCATCCATGGCCGTACCACCAACTCCCAAGCCCGCGACCGAAGAGACATCGTTTGTCTTTCGACAGGCTGACAGTCGTGGCAGGCACGGACGGATCAGGGCTCGACATGCTGGGACTATGCTCAGCCTCACATAGATTGATAAACATATGGTACGCTCTCAATAGCATTACTTTATCACTGTCTTATTGACCTTCGCAGCTTGCTCATCAATTCTATGCCCAACCGGTGTCCACTCAAAAGCCAAAAAATTAATGTATTTCAATAGTTGTTAATATATGCTTATAAAAATATCATCACATACTTCAATACTTAGTGTTGTTCTGACGACATTTTTGTGCAATCAATATATTTCCACTCTCAATCCTCGGAACCGCCTTGACCGGCGCAAATCAGTGAGAAGCAAGCGCGACAATGCTGTCTCCCCTCCGTATCTGCGCCTGCTTGATGGAGTCGCAGTGTTGCCACCCATGGTGGCAGGGAGCGTGTGCAGCGTGGCAAGTAGCACTGCACATCTCTGCTTTTCTCCGGCTTGGTCACGTGATTCGTGTTGTGTGATCACGGATGATCGGATCTGAATCGCCGTCGCCACTTTCCTCTTCCTACCACTGAGAACCTGCCCCCCTCCGCCTACTCGGTAGCGCCGCCCGCTCGCGCCCCCCCTCCCCGCTGCCTCCTGCATTGCCTCCCCAGCGTGGCATGCTCCCTATGGCTTGCCATGCACGCCCATGCCCCCACCAGCTGCGCGCTCATCCTCGCCAGCTGTGCACACATGTTGGCCACGCTCGGATTCACTCAGGCGTTCAACGGCCACGCCAGGGTCTCCGCGCTTGCCGCTTACGTCCGTGTGCAACATCGTCACCACATGGAAGGAGCACACACCCGGCATATCGAGGGCGCATGGTGGGTCGCCGCGCTCGCCGCCGTCGCCGAGCCTCGGTGTGGGGCTCGGGCGCTGAGTGGAGCGGCTGCTGCTGTCGAGGGCGTTTTGGAATGCGCAGATGGAGCTTGAGGAGAAGTGGGAGTGGAGGTGGGGGCCTGAGAAGGGGAGCAGCAGCAGGGAGGAGAGGAATGGGAAGGGAGTGAGGTGAGTGTGGTGCCGCCGCCATTTGATGCGACTGAATTAGGGGTGTATGCATGAGAGGATCAAGAGGTGCGCTCTTTCCTTCCTTCTCGTCTGGATGAATGCTGATGATGATTTGATATGGCTACAGCCGTTGTGCATCGGGCTGCTGTGGTACCTCGATGTGCACGTGCTGCCCCCCTACAGGTGGCAGTGCTCTATCCCCACATGCTGCTGCTCTTGTAGATCACACCGGGCGGTGGGCGCGGCACCGTCATGCTCAACCTGCTGAACTGCACGGAGGTGCCCAGCGTGCCAAGCCCTGTGCACGTGAGCGCGCGGGAGGACGTGGGGACTATCGCGACAGTGGCGCAGGACGCGGAGAGCGTGGGGGAGGGCGGTGAGCTGATGGAGCTGCTGTGCCCGTTCCAGCTGCTGTATGGCGACGGCGTGGAGCGGCTGGCGGCGGAGAGCGCGCAGGAGCGGGTGCGCTAGGTAAGCCCAATCTGGTGAGTTTATCCTTTCATATCTTGACTCGCAGCTGGTTACTGATGATTTTGGGGGTTTAGGGAGGCGCTCAACCGCTCAGTGACGGTTCCCGACCAGAGCGTGACACAGAGTCCCACTGGCATGGTGCGTATGATATGTTCAATCACGAGCTGGGACTTCTGCGGCAGCGGGAATGGCAGCGGCTCAGGGAGCGGGAGCAGGACCATGACATTTGTCCCGCCAATGATCACGCCAGACCTTTCCGACCTCGAGAGCATCGGCAGATACAGCTCTGGAACGGGCGGGCTCTCGCGCGCGCCGAGCATGTCAACTGGCGCCGCGAGCACCTTCACGAACACGCTCACGAATACGCTCACCGCAACGAACACATTCAGCAACACGTTCACCGCGAGCAGTGGGCTTGGACGGAGTGACAGTGCGCGACGCCGCGCGATGGACGACAGCGGGCTCTCGAGCGACGGCACTTATATGCAGGGCCGCGACCCGCGTGTTATCGCGCCGAGCAGGAGCTCGAGCCTCCGGCGCATGATGAGTCTGACGGACCTGGACGCGGAGTTCGAGAGCGCCATGACGCACGCGCGCGCACGCGGGCACGCGGCGGATTCGGGTTCGCGAGCCTCGGCGGCGCGCTTGCTGGATTGGTGGGGCTGGGACCTGTACTCGGCGAGGCCGGGCCGGTGACCGTGGGGAGTGGCGTGCGCCAGGGCCGCAAAGTGGTGCTGAGCCCGCCGCCGCGCCCGCGGGTGATGAGTGGGGGCACGGCGCGGGGGAGCACGAGCGACAGCGAGGATGCCTTTTGGTCGGCGGGGAGCCGCAGCTCATACACAGGCCAGACGGGCGGGTTCACGACGAGCGGGTACACGACGTACACCGGGACCGCGACGAGCCAAACGCTGACGCCAACGAGCCGCACGCCGACAAGTAGGCTGCTTAGTGACGAGATGTTTTCCTCGAGCTCGGCGACGCCGATTACGCCGTCCTACAGGCGCAACGACTCTGTGTCATACCTCGGCGACTCGCACGAGTCGTATACAAGCAGCAGCGGGCCGAGCAGGAGCTCGCTTTCGCGCAGGCGAGAGGTGCGCAGAAGCCCCGCGGCGCCGCGCTCGTGGACGTCGTCTGTGGAGGAGTCGGACAAGGAGAACAGCTACACAGATTCACGCAGCGGCACGGACGCGCAGTGGACGCTGAGCACGGTGCGCAGCAGCTACCCCACCAGCTCGAACAGCTACACACGCAGTGCGGGCACGACGCCGTTCCCGCCGTCATCGTACTCGTCGGGGCGCTCGGCCGCGTCGGCCGTGGAGGAGGCGCGCAGCGACGCATACAACACCGCGTCGTCGGGCAGCTTCGACAAGGACTACGAGACCGCGGGGCCGTCGCTGTCTGCGACGTCGTACCACTCGCTGCCGAACATCCCGAGCGAGAGCGACTTTGCGGAGGCGGAGCTTTGCAAGAGCGACATTAACACGGACTTTGTGACCGCCGAGCCATGCAAGTCTGAAGTCAACACGGAGTTCTTGACCGCGACGCTGTGCAGGAGCGAGGTCGATTCGGAGTTTGCCTCGGCGGCGTTGTGCAAGAGCGACATCGACACGGAGTTCGTGACGGCGGAGGTGTGCAAGAGCATTCCCGACGAGGACGAGCGGAGCATCATCGCGCCGTCCATCATTGCGCCGTCCATCATCGCGCCGTCAATCACTGCACCGTCAACCATCCCCGAAATCCCTGAAGTGGAAAGCATCCTCGAACCTGAAACGACCAGCCTTTTGGAGACTTACGCGCGGGACGTCGTTGGGGCGACTGCGTGGGTGGGTGCGGCGCGGAAGGGCGCGGAAGGGCGTTGGCGCGTGGGTGCGCGCGCGGGACGGCGTTGGGGCGACTGCGTGGGCGTGTGCGGCGCGGAAGAGCGCGGAAGGGCGTTGGCGCATGGGTGCGCGCGCGGGAAGGCGTTGGGGCGACTGCGTGGGCGGGTGCGGTGCGGAAGGGCGTTGGCGTGCGTGCGTGCGCGCGCAGGAGGGCGTAGGAGGGCGTTGGCGCGTGCGCGTGCGCGCGCGGGACGGCGTTTGGGCGACTGCGTGGGCGTGTGCGGCGCGGAAGAGCGCGGAAGGGCGTTGGCGCATGGGTGCGCGCGCGGGACGGCGTTGGGGTGACTGCGTGGGCAGGTGCGGCGCGGAAGGGCGTTGGCGTGCGTGCGTGCGAGCGCGCGCGGGAGGGCATTGGCGCGTGCGTGCGCGCGCGGAATGGCGTTGGGGCGACGGCATGGGTGGGTGCGGCGCGGGAGGGCATTGGCGTTGGCGTGGGTGCGTGCGTGCGTGCGCGGGAGGGCATTGGCGCGTTGGCGTGGGTGCGTGCGTGCGTGCGCGGGAGGGCATTGGCGCGTGGGTGCGCGCGCGGGACGGCGTTGGGGCGACTGCGTGGGCGGGTGCGGCGCGGAAGGGCGTTGGCGTTGGCGTGGGTGCGTGCGAGCGTGCGTGCAGGAGGGCGTTGGCGCGTGGGTGCGTGCGCGCGCAGGACGGCGTTGGGGCGACTGCGTGGGTGGTTGCGGTGCGGAAGGGCGTTGGCGTTGGCGTGGGTGCGTGGGTGCGTGCGCTGGAGGGCATGGGTGCAAGGGCATGGGTATGGGCGTGAGGAAGCGGGTGGTGACGCGGGGGAGCAGGTGCAGGCGTGGCGAGTGCGGGCGTGGGTGCAGGCGCGAGGTCAGCGCGAGTCCAGGTGTATGGGCTGGCGCGCGGGTGGGCTTTGGCGGAGGCACAGAGAGCAGGCGCGATGCGAGCGTGAGTGCGGGCGTGGGCTGGCGCGCGTGAGATCATCGGCGCGGGCACAGGCATGGGGGGAGCAGGCGCGAGTGCGAGTGCGGGCGTGGGTGCGGGCGCAAGTGTGAGTGTGTGTGCTGGCGCGCGCGGGAGAGTGTTGGCGCAGGCTCACAGGTAGGCAGAGCGGCTGGCTCGGCGCCGAGACTGAGCAAATAAGATATATCTGCCTAGAATATTAGTGGTTATTGTCAGAATAAATAAATGAGAACATACAAATGAAATAACAAGAAGCTTCAAAGAGAAGGGGAGGGATATTGACCATTTCACATCGAATCAGGTGGGCAGTCTGTGGGGTCATATACAGCAAAGGGTTGGCCTCCACTACGCCGCATGAGTTGAATCATGCGACTGTATAAACAAGGCCGTATTGGGGCGGCACAACACCAAAACTGCTTCTGTTCATCGAGTGTGGAAGGTGGAGAATCTGCCGGCCAATTTGCACGCGTCTTAACGAGGTCCGCGTAAACAAATGCAAACACACTGCCACAGTGGCTAGGCTGTTGCAGCTTGACATCTCAACATTATCTTTCACTGATCTTTGCTCCATCTTTTTTGAAAATGCCTCCCAGCTTTTCTGAATTTCCTGATTTCCTGAATATTGTTTTGAGGCCCATCTTTCAGAGCAATCTGGCTGCTCTTGAAGGCCAAAAA
This sequence comes from Athelia sp. TMB, assembly GCA_014898675.1. NCBI lineage: Eukaryota > Fungi > Basidiomycota > Agaricomycetes > Atheliales > Atheliaceae > Athelia > Athelia sp. TMB. The sequence goes on from JACXVL010000368.1 coordinate 50,219, forward strand.
GACGCCCAGCTAGCTTTGGCCAATCAGCTGGCTGATGATCAGATTTGGGTCAGTTTCGAGTTCTTCCAGCAGGTATCTAGCATAATTGAGATGTTTCTAGTCCCAGTATATCTATTTCTGGGCCAAATGCTATGTTGAGAGTGAAATAGCACTCTCCGAGGCTGTTGATCTCTTTGTGCTCTATCTCTCCCAGATATATCAGGGAAAGAATGCTATGGCTGCAGAAAACCTTCAGTCAGCCAAAGAGTGGCACCAGAAAAATGATGTAAGTTTCTAATTTCTTTTAAACTGCCCTCTATAAACTGATTCATGGAAAATTGAAAAATAAAATTTAGGAATTGCCACTCACGTTCACGTGGCTTGGGGAACAGAGTGATCCTTTTCATATTGAGGATGACGATGAGGAAGATAATGTGCGCCAAATTTTCCATTCAATAAAATATTCAAGTCTAATACTTTTATTGCTTAGCCTGATCAGATCTCATCAGATATGATGGATGTACAGTCAGACCCAGGGTCAGACCCAGATTCAGACTATGCGCCAAATTCTATGGACATCTCCTCCGACATTTCTATCTCTGACATTTCTATGGATAGTATTAGCCCTGATGAGGTGGCAAAGCTGACGGCTGATGCCGCCTCCGACCTCAGCCCTATATACACCAATTTAGTGGCTAATCCTCTTATCTTGACTAAACAAAACAAGAAAGAGTGGATGGCTATCCATTTGGCCACTCGAGGGTCCTGTACTCTTCTCATTGAGCGATGGTACAGGATACTGGATGCATTTTTTTATCGAGCACTTCCAGCCAATGTAAGTGCTCAAGTTAAACATCCATACTATTGCTGAAAGAAATTTGCAGGATACCAATGCAGTTCTCACATTTGGCTTTCGCAAGATGGGCCTAGTATGTGCCTTATGTGAGATGCGAGCCATCCCTCCCAAGACTTATCGCCAGGATTATTGGGTAAAGCAAGTAAAGGTAGCCCTTACATTTATAATTCTCCTTATTTGTGCTTATTAGCACCTAGGTCACTGGTTTTGCCAAACTAGTCTGCAAGATTAGTCAGCCAGGGGCTTTCAATGAGCTCCTTAGTCCAATGGCAGAGGCTAGCTTTCGCCTGTATGACTGGCGTAATTCCCTATATACCATACTTCACTCTTGGACACCACTTGGTATTGAGCTTAAGGTTCAGGTGATTTATTTATTTTCTCTTTGAACAGATTTTTTTTTAATAATAACTTCATCAGTGGCCAAAATTTGAACCTGACCCCTCTGCAAATGCATCTCGCATCACTGCACTCATGTTCTTTACAATTCTGAAGGATGATAACACAATGGTGCCTACAGCTGCGCATCCATCCTATGCATTTTTTCTTCTCTCTCAGGACAACTTTGTCAATGCATGGCATGCCTGGCTTGGTCCTGCACTGAACTACCGCAACCACTTGGTAGGCCACTAATTAATTTCAACTTCGCTGTGCTCAATATATTTTTAGATCATAAATACCGACCCCAAAGATCTCTATAGTGAGATAATGAATGTGAATTGGACTATACCAAAATACAAGGGTTTGAAGTTGGCAAGGCACTGCAAAGTGCTATGGGAAATCATACAGTGCACCAAACGAATCCGTGCCAGGTGTGACATTATCAGGAAGGACAGCCAGATGCCACAACAGGTATGTGATTGAATTTACCAGCCTCATTTATATTTTTATCTCAATTTCTACCTCAGCCTTGCCCTACTTGTGCAAACCTACCTGATGATGCCAAGTGCATCCGCAGGTGGCAACTCACACGCCTTCCAAATGCCAAGGAATTTAAAGAGACTATAATTACTTGCGCAGATGAAGGAGATATTCTTGAACCAAAAACCACTGTAACATCTTTCCTTTATCTGTCAAAACAAATTTTCTAATTTCCAGAACTTTCTAGAAGAATAAAAAGCCTATCAAATTCCTTGCTCTATCTCCAAATGATCTACATCTTCAACCTATAGCTCATCGAAGAGATGTCCTTCTTAGATGTGGGAATGACATCAATATTCTCATTGATGAGAAGACAGGAAATAGTGTAAGTCACAAAACAAATTATTATGGCAGTATTTTACATTATTCATAGGTTGGCGGAATTCAATTCAAGCCCAAAGCCTGGAATGATAAATTGCATACTGAACTAATGGCCAGTCATACTGAAGTATCCAAAATTCCAGGTATCAAACGGGGTAATCAGTTTGCACAATGGGCAGGGGGGCAGATGGTGGCCATTGGATCACGACAGGCAGCAGGAGGTATTAAAGGGGATTGCTTGAGAGAGTACTCAGCTATCAAGGGTAGCACTGTTGAGGACATACAGAGACTGTTTCAATATGCTTCAGTAAGTAAATTTCAATATTTCTTTGCTTACATGCTTTAACATGCTATAGACACCAGATTATATGAATACCATGCTTCTTGGCTTTTGCCCTGAAGTACGTGAGAAGATGTATGCACTATCTCGTGATTCGGGTGGCAACCCTCTGGGATCTACCTGCGGAAATATGTTCACCTGCAATGACTATGTGGCTCCTCAGCACGCCGACCACGATGAAGGGATGTCAGTTTGCACTCAGCTGGAGAAATCAGACTGTCTTGCAGATGAGTACAATTTCTCATACACTGAGTGGGGGGTCTATATTGTAACAGAAGAAAGAACCATTTGGTCAGTAATTTCTTTCTCTATTTTTGTGGTGTAATAACAGTACCATCAGGTGGTTTGATAGTTCGCATCTTCATGGAACTATCATGCCTCGTGCATCAACAAGAGCTGCTGCAAGACTTCGAGGTGGGGCCAGCAGCAAAGGAGACCACAATACAAACCCCAAGAGGACCTACAAGAGTGCTCAGCGAAGGAGAGAGGCTCAAATTAATAGGGAAAGAACTCAAGCATACTGGAATGAAATGGGGGCTGAGATGAGAGGTCAAAGGGCAGAGGAGGATTAGTAGGCCTTGTAAAATGTTTGTTTATTGTGGAGAATATCAATTTTTAGGGTCACCTACTCTGCCAGACATTTTCGCATACGCAGGTACAGTGATGACAAGTACTCTTGTCACCGCCATTGCCTGCGTAGACTACCAGTGCTGGAGAGGAGATGACACCTTGTCGTCGAGCGGGAGCCGCTCGCGCAGGGCTGCTGCAGCGCACAAGAGCAGCACGGGGAAGCTGATGGTACACATGGGTATGCATGTTTGTAAATGCAGGCGTGTGGACCAGCGCTCGAGATGGCACCAGCGTGGGCATAGGTGTGCGCAGGAGCATTGGCGCGGGCAGAGGGGAGCACAGGTGACTGCAGGTGCGGGCGCGACACCAGCGCGAGTACGCGTGTGCGGGTGCGGGCGCGACGCCAGCGCGAATGCGCGCGCGCGGACGTTGGCGCGGAAAGAGGAGAGCGCGGGCGAGTGCGGGTGCGGGGGCCACGCAAGCGCGAGTGCGCGCGCGCAAACGTTGACGTGGGCAGAGGAGAGCGCCGGCGAATGCGGGTGCGGGGGCCACGCAAGCGCGAGTGCGCGCGCGCAAACGTTGGCGTGGGCAGAGGAGAGCGCCGGCGAATGCGAGTGCGGGCGCGACGCAAGCGCCAGTGCGGGCGCGACGCAAGCGCCAGTGCGCGCGCGCGGGCGTTGGCGCAGGCAGAAGAGAGCGCGGGCGAGTGCGAGTGCGGGCGCGACGTCAGCCCAAGTGCGGGCGTGCGGGCGTTGGCGCAGGCAGAGGGGAGCGCGGGCGAGTGCGAGTGCGGGGGCGATGCGAGCGCGAGTGCCCGCGCGCAGACGTTGGCATGGGCAGAGGGGAGCGCGGGCGAATGCGGGTGCGGGGGCAACGCAAGCGCGAGTGCGCGCGCGCAAACGTTGGCGCGGGCAGAAGAGAGCGCGGGCGAGTGCGAGTGCGGGCGCGACGTCAGCGCAAGTGCGCGCGCGCGGGCGTTGGCGCAGGCAGAGGGGAGCGCGAGCGAGTGCGGGGGCGGGGGCGACACGAGCGCGGGACTGCGTGGGCTCGGGCTTGGGCTTGGGCGGGCACGGGACTCACGTTCGCTGCGGGGGCCGCGTTCTTCTTGCTCTTACCCGCGGGCTTTGCGCTCGCGGCGGGCGAGGGCGCCATGCCGCCGGGGCCGAGCGGCGAGTGGATGGTCGTGATGACGGTGGGCATGAGCGGCTTGCTGAGGCGCAGCGCAGGCGGGGGCGCGGCGAATGGGAAGCGCTGCTGCTGCGGCGGGGAAGGGGGCGGGCCCGGCTCGACGAGGGAGAGTAGCTCGTCGTCGACCTCCATGCCCATGTCCATGTCGAGGTCGTCGGCGTCGGTCGCGTCGGCGTTGGCGCCGGGCGCGGGCGTGTCGGGCGGGCCGACATTGGCATGGGCAGAGGAGAGCGCGGGCGAGTGCGGGAGCGATGCGAGGGAGTGCGCGGGCGCCGACGTTGGCGCGGGTAGAGGAGAGCGCGGGCGAGTGCGGGTGCGGGAGCGATGCGAGCGCGAGTGCCCGCGCGCAGACGTTGGCATGGGCAGAGGGGAGCGCGGGCTGATGCGGGGGCGGGGGCGATGCAAGCGTGAGTGCGCGTGCAGACGTTGGCATGGGTAGAGGGGAGCGTGGGCGAATGCGGGTGCGGGGACGATGCAAGCGCGAGTGCGCGTGCAGACGTTGGCATGGGAGAGGGGAGCGCGGGCGAGTGCGAGTGCGGGGGCGATGCGAGCGCGAGTGCCCGCACGCAGACGTTGGCATGGGCAGAGGGGAGCGCGGGCTGATGCGGGGGCGGGGGCGACGCAAGCGCGAATGCGCAGGCGCCGATGTGGGCATGGGCAGAGGGGAGCGCGGGCGAGTGCGGGGACGATGCGAGTGCGAGTGCGCGCGCGCCGACGTTGGCGCAGGCGACATGTCCTCGCCCGTGTCGACCGCTGCCAGAACCTCGCCGAGGGCGACGTTCGGCCCCAGTGCGGCTCGCCCCGTGAGCATTGCCGCCTGCACAGGTACGCCCCCCTTTCCCCTTTCCCCTTCCCTTCCCTTATCCCGCGAGCTAACTCAATCGCGTGCACAGGCTCCTCCCCGACGGCGGCTCTCGATTCTCCGCGCACCTCCCTCACGCTGCCGAACACACCCCTCACGCCGACTGGCTTCTAGGTCCCGCAGTCCCCGCTCCAGGGCCAGCTCATGCCCGCAGAGGCGAACGCGCCCGCGCTACGCCCGCCGATCCTGGGGATCACACCGACCTTCTCGTCGCCCACCCGCCGATTGGGAGCTCGGAGAAGTACGTGTGAGTCGTGCGGCGCTGGTTGAAGGATGCGGGCACGGGCCTCTCGGTGCTGGTGGGACAGGTGAGGATGTTGGGCAAGGGTGGAGTGGGGGACAGAAATGTGGCGGCGCTCAAGGAAGTCAGATCTGAGTGGACACGCGATTGCATCGGGGAGAGATTGGGCATGGCGGAGGGCGCGCGCGTAATCAGCTATCGATGATGAGGCTGTAGGCGGCGGCGAGCGACTCGCACGGGCACTCGCCCTCGCACGACGGGGGGAGCGTGGACCTACACTTTACTGTGGCGCACGGGCTCAAGCGTACTAATTATCTACGTAATGGCTCACCAAGAGCCAAATGGCCAAAACTTGAGTCTCAAGCGTCAATATATGTACAATCGTCTCGGTATGTCGTTCATTTACAAGATCCATCACATTCTGCTTACTGAATGTGCTACTTTCCATTCAGACAGCTTTGAGGAAAAGCACGCCAGAATGCTCAGCATCGTGTGCACAAGATCACCACCAGCGCCCTTTTCAAATCACGCCGCCTGTTTCGCGAGGAAGCTCATTCGCGCAGATTGGCACCACTCGATTCATTCGCTTCCTCAGGTTCAAGAACGCCTGGAAAGGCTGCCCACTCGCAGATGATCACGCCCCGACTCGATCCGTGACTTGCTGGTTTCCTCTGACCCACTAGTCACTTCGGCCTCAACACGCAAACACTGCTCGCCCCACCCACGCACATTTCCACGCTGCATGATCCCCAATTCATTGCACTATACTCAACTCCATGCCGTGGCATCCGCTGCCCGATGTCCGCGGTTTCTTCTCAGCGCCCAAAATACAGTGTTCACTTCTCTATCATTTGAAGTTTTTGCACCTGTCGCGTTCACAGCGCTATGAGTAGACTCGCATCCCGGCGTGGACGGCCTCCTATTCGAGTTATCGCTGGCGAAGAGGTCAAATGATCGTGTCAGAGGCGGTGGAGCGTCGTTCCTGCCGAAATCCCAGTCGTATAAGCACCTCTGGGCGAATCTCGACGTGTTCTCCTCATCTACCGATCCAACCCGCATATACTCAGACTGCACCGAGGCTCGCTGCTCGCTGCCTTAACAGGGTGCATTGAGTTTGGGCAACCTGTCCAGCGGCTGCGGCTCTTGAAAGGGATTGTGGCAAATGTGAAAAAGCGCCTGGAGAACGTGGGAGGTCGCCGATGTTGAGAACGGTCGACTTTGGAGGGCGATGCCAAGCTCTCTCTTGCTCGGTCAGAAACGGACAGAAGTGGTCGGCTCAATCTACATCACTGCAAGTAATTGGCTATATCTACCCCATGCTGTGATTACTCGACCAATAAGATTTGCGTCAAAACGAGCACCGCGCGAGAACATAATCTGGTCAGCATGCAGAGCAGAGCCCGTGGTCCCAATAGGCACGGGTAACGAAGTGAGATGGGGAAGCGCAACAACAACAAGCATAGATGACCACCCATCTTTATGTACATCTCGCACCCCCAAACTCGTTAGCCATGGCCTTGCGCAGCTGATTTCACCCCTGGTCGTATCCGCGGTCGGCACCGCACTTCGTAGGCATGGCGCGCCAGTCAACATCAGGAACAGGAAGAGCACGCGCTCACTTGAACATCAAGACGACCTTGGGTTAGTGGGGTGCGACTCTTGAGGCCCAGTCAAAAGTGGCGCGATCCACAGAGATTCACAAAGATTCTCTACGACTAAGGCTATGGGAATCGAAAAGTTGGACTATACGGGATGATAATCCATTTGCAATAGATCCTGGCGGAATGCCTTAGATTGGTTTAGATACAAATAGTTTCCCCTCGATTAGCTGCTGATTAGGCCCCTTGCTTGGTTTTATTGTGCAATATATAATCAAATTTATTACTGTTGCTACACTAGGGGACCTTAAAAGCTACTCTAAGCTGCCTCCCCCGCCTAGAATCGCCCCAATCTCCACTGCAAAAGTCATATTAGAGGGAAAGTTGCCTGTAGACCCTCCGAGATGTAACAGACGGTCTATTACTGAGCAAAATTAGCATACTGATGTGCATATAGCCGCATAAATGAAACATACCTCTCATCTGGTGACATATTGACCGCAAAAGCGATACCAACATAGGAAAATGGGTCAAGGGAGTGCGACGTGATAGAACGCCTGAGCACACATACTATTTCCCCCGTGTCTCGCATCTCACGTTGACCATGTGCTGAGCTCCTCGCGCAGCCACATAATGCCCTGAGGGTCTCAGAAATTCAGATTAGGTGTCTGCGCAGCCGCTCAGAACGTCAGTCGGGGATAGGAAGAGTTGTCTAACACAGCACAACTTGCCCGACACCTTGACACTATTTCCACACTTTGACTCGTCTTTTCACCACCCTTCACGCCTTGAGTCGAGTCGAAAGGCCCTGATGGCTGATTTCCAAAATAACATGCAACAGAGGGGGGAGGAAGAGCTGGTGATGAGTTAAGAAGAGCTGGGGCAGCCAAGGATGGGACGAAGGGCGGGAGGAAAAGGGGATGGTGGTGGTAGGAGAAAGAGATGAGTTGGATGTGCCCCAAAAGACCTAGGATTGTGCAAGAAGGAAATTGATGATGCGAGTGCTTTCTGACTGCACGTCAGAATTTTGTGTGCTGACTCAGGGAACGGACGCACCGATGAGCACCTCCTGCGTCTTTGCGCCAGGGCCGCGCTCGAACTCGTCTGCCCACCGCCGGCGGGTTGCAATGCTCTCTGCAGACTGCGCGCTGCCACGCGCTTTGTCCTCAAGCGGGAAGGGCTCGATGGACTTGAGGTACCGGTCCAGTGTCTTGCGTAGGGGCGGGATTGGCAAGCGGGGTAGCTTGGGTGTTTGCGGTGCAGCCGCAGTAGACTTTCTGCGCATTTGGAGCTCGAGAATTTGGGTCAGCTGGGGTCGGTGGTCACAGAAATAATTTTAGCGCTAGGTGTGGCGGTGACGCTTTTTGTGTCCAACTTCCAGGACTGGCTAGTCTCCCGTAGTCATCCCATAAGCCGTGAAGACAATCGTTCATACAGGTCTTCTATCCCTTCTTCACCGTGGCCTTGTACAAACGGATTGTGCCACAAGCTGCATGTTTGAACTCACATCATGAACCCAGACTCACCGCTACCTTTCGTGTGCTCCTGTGGTAAATCGTTCCCCATCCAAGGCTCTCTCACAGTGCATAGGCAGACTTGCTCAGGTAACCAGAAGCGACTTTCTAGTATCCTGAGTAACGCCAAGAGCATTCTTACAAGCAGAAAGAGGCGTCGAGTTGGCGCTGGTGTTGCTACAGGTCTATCTGCGGAGGCGACCACACATGAAGGGGCTTCTCAATCTGCAATCGAAATGCTCAATGCAAGCAATGTGGCGCCCGTAGTATCTCAGTCACTGGCGGATGATTCTTTGGTTCAGGCAGTAGCAGAAGTACGTCAAGCTTACTAGTTTCATGAGTCATGTGGTTTTCTTATAGATCCTTAGACATTTGATCCACCCATGGTGGTGGATATGGAGCTGGACGATAACCTCTCCTTGGCATCTAGACGTGGTCGAAGGAAACCTCAACTCCCGGCACACCTGAGGGACTTTGTTCCCACTCCTCTTGACCCTATCGAAGAACACTCTCCACAAGACCCAGTTCCTCCAGTATCAAACCCCTCCATACTATTGCCCCCCTCGTCACCCCTTCCCTTGGTCCGTTGTATTATCGATACCTCTAAAAATATTTTTGGCCTCTTTCGACGTTATACCGACCGTCTGCCCACTCATGATCCAGAGGAGGTTGTCAACTTAGCAGCGCTGACAGACCGGGCCTCAGATTACCGAGCTTCTATGGACAATGAGAAGATGCAGACTAAAGAACCAGTTTTGTATCCGTTCCCAAACAAAAGCTCGTTTGAGCTTTCGGAATGGTATTGGAGTGATGGGAATCAAAAGTCTCAAAAGAGCTTTCAGAAACTCCTTCGCATTGTTGGTGCACCGGATTACAAACCAGAGGACATCGCCAATACAAATTGGACCAAGATTCACGAGACTCTGGGTCAAAACACTTTTGACAAAGACAAGGCACCCAACCGCGACTCCTTTCTTGCCGATGAGGCTTACGATGCTGGCTGGCGGCGCAAGCCAATTAGCATCGAGGTACCATTTCACCGTCGTTCGGACAGCCCGGGCCACAAGACATTCTTAGTCGGAGATTTTTATCATCGTTCGCTCATTGAAGTGCTCCGCGAGAAATTGGGCAACTCGGCAGACGATCAGCATTTCCATTACCAGCCATACGAACTCCGGTGGCAGCCTCAAGCAAACATGGATTCCACTGAACGTGTATATGGGGAATTGTACACGTCTCCTGCATTTCTGGAGGCTCATAACAAGCTGCAAGATTCAAACGGTGAACCTGGTTGCACTCTCGAGCGAGTAGTTGCCGCAATGATGTTTGCATCCGATGCAACCCAACTTGCCACCTATGGCACGGCCAAGCTTTGGCCACTCTATCTCTGGTTTGGCAACGAGTCGAAATATAGACGAGGTAAACCAACTTTTAAGCTTTGCCATCATGTGGCATATTTCCAAACGGTATGTCCATTAATTAAGCCTGATCAAACAAGATCATTGACTAAGTAACATAGCTTCCCGATAGCTTTAAAGATTTTGCAACTGCTCATTCCGGTACTCGCGGCCCTGCTAAGAATCTTACTACATACTGTCGTCGAGAACTTTTTCACACTCAATGGGAAGTTCTGCTCGACGACGAGTTCATAGCAGCATATGAACATGGGATAATCGTGGATTGCTCTGATGGCATCAAACGGCGGTGGTATCCACGTGTATTTACCTATTCTGCTGACTATCAGGAAAAGTACGTGTCGAAGTTTAGCTGCAGGTTTCTAGAGTCTTATTCTTGCCACAGAATAATCGTCTCATGCATCCGAGACAAAGGACAGTGTCCTTGCCCTCGTTGCTTGGTCGAGTTTTCCAAACTCGAACAATTGGGTTCTCCCGAAGACATGAATCACCGAGTGGTTTCCCTTCGAGTCGATGATGAGAACAATCGCAAGAAAATCCAGACTGCCCGTGATTATATTCTGAAGGAGAACCACGCTGTTAGTAGTAAACATGTCGAAGCTGAACTCAAGGAATACTCCCTCACACCTACAGCGGTGAGTGAATATTCTGACTACCACAAATTTATCTAATCTCTCCTCTTAGAATGCATTCTCGAAACGACTTGCACCTCTTGGGTTTGACATCTATTCTACACTGGTCGTAGATCTTATGCACGAGTTCGAACTAGGTGTTTGGAAAGGTCTGTTCGTCCACCTGCTCAGAATATTGGAGGCGCAATCTAGAGCAACCGGTACAAATTTGATTAACCAACTTGACTTCCGGTAAGTAACATATTCTCATAGGCTATTGGGCTATTTGACTTACTGACTGCTTGCTGTCTTAGATTTCGCCAGATCCCTAGCTTTGGCAGGGATACTATTCGTCGGTTCTCCAATAATGTTTCCGAATTGAAACAACTAGCGGCGCGTGACTACGAAGATATACTACAGGTGAGTTCAAAATAGTCTCTGCTAACGCTCATTTGGACTAATTGACTTATCATATAGTGTGCCATTCCGGTATTTGAAGGCCTCCTTCCAGAGCCACACAACTCGGCCATTATGGAATTACTATTCACATGCGCGCACTGGCATGGGCTAGCAAAACTTCGGATGCACATTGATTCTACTTTAACGCTTCTTGATGAAGAAACCATCAAGATTGGAGAACAGCTACGATCCTTTGTTGATTCCACCTGTGAGGCGTTCGCCACAAAGGAACTGGGACGTGAGGTGGCCGCCAGGAACCGACGTCAGAAGAAATCACAAGTACCAACTGATGATAACTCGAACACTGATTCTTCTCCACGGCCAAAGAAGTACAACATGAGGACAATCAAACATCACTTTTTAGGCGATCATGCTCATCATATCCGTTGCTTTGGAACGGCAGACTCGATTTCAACAGAACCGGTATGTCAACTTTCCCGTATTGCTTCTAATACTCTGCTGACGAGCAAAACATTCAGGGAGAACTTGAGCACACAACATCCAAGCACTGGTTCCCTCGGACGAGTGGCAAGACATTTGTCAAGCAAATGACTGGCCTTGAACGTCGCGAGACTCGAATACGTCGCATCCGTGCAAAACTATATGATGGGAAAAAATCCACCACGGATGAGACACTGGCCCCCCAAAGTCTCGAGGCTCACCATCATATTGCTATCTCTCAAAGCTCACCCTACCACATTGGGACATTTCTTATCAGCAATGAGGGTGACCCAGCCATCCAGGTACACGATTATATTAGCTGAAAGTGTAGTGGTTACTAATTTTGTATCTGTAGGATTTTGTTACTAAACTGAAGGAAAATATCTTGCCTCGTCTACTTGCCAGGGTGAAGGCTGAATATGGGGAGCAAGAACTCTGCCCCTTGCCCGCGGCAGAAGATTGTGACGCCGATAATGCGGTCATCGTTGACAAGATGTATCTGCATCGCATCTTCCACATTAACTATACATCTTACGATATTCGTCGGCTGCAAGATATCGTCAATGCCGAAAGCACTCACTGTAATATTATGGTTCTACGCCATCCAGACGACAATGACCCCTCCCATTATCGATATGGTCGTGTCATCGGAACGTACCATACCAAGGCCATGTACATGGGTCCTGGAAGGATAAACTACCATTCACATCGCTTTGAGTTCCTCTGGGTACGTTGGTATCAGGAGGTCGGCCAAGCAGGAGCCGGTTGGAACTACCGCAAGCTGGATCGCATGCGCTTTGCACCACTGAGCGACCATGACGCATTTGATATAATCGATCCCGCCAATGTACTTCGAGGATGTCACGTACTCCCGAGGTTCTCACTTGGGAGAAAGCACTCTGACGGTGTTGGCATATCATCCCTGGCTCATGATTCATCGGACTGGGTAGAATACTACCTTAATAGGTGAGCTTTGGCATTCAAGATACTCAATATTTGGCCTCATACTTACAGCTACTTCTTAGGTTCGTCGATCGTGATATGCTGATGCGGTTTCACCTTGGACTGGGTGTTGGGCATGTGCATAGTCACAGTGCATATGTTAGACGTTCACCTACCGTGAATGAAGATAACACACCCACCAGTAATCACCCTACAAACGGCGAGGGCAAAGAGGGCGTAGCATCAAGCTCAGGGTTAGCAAACGACAATCCCGAGATTGATGAAGGCGAAGACCTTGAGGATGACGACCCCGTGTCTGAAGATGACTTGGATTCCCTTGGCAGCGATGATGGTGCAGTAAGTGACAAAGACAGCCTAGAATGGGACGAGGAGTTAGTTGCTGAGGAGATGTATGAAGATTGATTGGATACTAGTATAGATTTGACTTCAGTGCAGGCCAGAATAGAAATTTGACCAGTGTCTCATACGAAGATACACAGATCTTTTGCCAGGCCACAAGTTCAAAGCACTGCCTCGTTTCTTAAACAACAGCTCGGGTCCCTAGATGGGCCTCCAAAGTTTCAGAATTTAATGTCCATCCTCTACGCCTCGCAACTTGAACTTGGATATTTCTAAAGTTCCTCCTGCTGCGTTGGGACAGTCTCCTATTCATTTTTGTCAATTTTACCCCTATTAAAGCACGTGTATGGTATGCCTGCAGGCCGTGGCAGGCATGCATATATATTGACAAATATCTGGATCAAGAATGTTGTGACAGCCCACCATCCACCTGCCAGTGTATACCCATCGGCAACCTTAAGCTCTGTCTCCAGTACAAGCACCAGCCGTGGATCCACAGTACCCGAGACAACACAAATTTACAACATATCTCCTAGGCCTGGCTCCCTCCTTTACCCTGCTTTGAAGGTACGCTTCAAATTCTTCTTGGTTCCTTCTCTATCATAGTGAGCGGGACACTGACCGTTTGTCAGATGCATGGCTTTCCTACAGAGATATTCCAGCGCATATTCAAAGTCGCTCATTCTATAACTGCTCGCCGCTCGGGCTATGATACTGTCAACATTTCGAACATCGAGATCATAATCAGTGGTGTGTGTCGACATTGGCGATCTATTGCTCTAAACACAGCTAGTCTGTGGACTATCATCATGGTTTCTCCCACCAAATCTAGCATTATTATGATGCAGACATATATACACAGATCTGCCCCTCTTAACATCAGCCTGAGGGTCCAACTGGGCTTGAAGGGCGCAGACTTTGCTGTCCACATTTGCGACCATTATCGCAATTTCTCCCAGAGAGTTTGCCGATTACACATTGAACACGAATCACAAGGCCATTTGATTGATCTTTTGTTGAAGATCTCAACGTTTTCCCACCCAGCTCTTGTGGTCCTCGTTATTCGCTTCCATGGTGTATTATACAGTACCCTGGGTCAAATCACATTTCACAATGCCCCCCACCTCACAGAAGTTCATATGGATAGTGCTGTCATCAACATCCTGAGCCCTGGCACGCTCAATGCTATGAGGCGTGTCTTCATTCGTCACCTGCATCATTTTCAGTACGAAGGCGACCATTTCCACCATGTGTTTGACAGGAGCTCCCTGAAATACTTGGAAATAGGACCAAACTGTCTGCAGTTTTGGGGACGTATAACACACTTCACATTTCCACACTTGAACACACTAGTCTTGCCTCGAATAGCCCTCAACATTCTGTTTTCATTTTTGGAAGCAGTTCATGCCCCTCACTTGCAAACGGTCGCCATTTCACTGCTCCACAATACCCAACCACAACCAGAACATCCAGCATATCAAGATACACCGATGGACCCACTGTACATGCGCTACGAAGCGCTGGAAATGCAGAGCGCCTTTCAAGTCTCCAATTCAACCCATAACACATTTTCTAGTGTGCGAGAACTAGGTTTCATCGGGGCATCGATAGAGACGTCGTCCCAGACCTTATCCATGGTCCTCTGTCGCTTTGCTATGATCTTCCCCAATGTGCAATCACTATACACCGACATTGAGATTCAAAATCTTCACTCGATGTTCACCGCAAATGGCCAATTGCTTTGGACAGACCTTCGCTATGTATTCTCTCTACATTCTGCCTCTATACCCACCATCAGTGCTCATGCTCACGCATTGCAAGAGCTGCGTGTACGTCTAGGGCATCCTCTTTGGGGTGTCTATCTCGCAATGCAGTGCCTGCCTCGCCCCCGCTGTCTATGCTCTATACAAGCTATTAAACTAGAAGCCGCTTCGATCAAGAGACAGCATGATATCACACCAAGATATTCGAAGCTTTGGTACAGGCCTCAGGATCTTACAGCAGATTGGTGGGAGTGTACGTATGGTTCTTATGATGATCATCAATCTTTTTCAGGTATTGACAAGTACTTTACAGCCGCATGTTGCGAGGATCACCATGAAGTTGCCACCTACAAATGTGTTAGCAAGCCTGAGGACAGTTCAAATAGGCTTAGTCACCCGAAAGATATGATTCTGTGTGATAGCATTATGTAGTAGCAGATACTTATAAATTTCAAACTGTGGCTGCGCAGAAAACCCCATCGATATTGGTTGCTTTGGGTTTGCATGTAGTTCCGATGTTGCCCGACTTATCGGGTCTCAATTTCTCATCTGTCGTTCTGCCCCCCTCGACCAATTTCAAGCTATTTGTATACCCTTCCGAAGACAATTGTTAGGTCATGGGCCTAAAAACCCTGGCCAAACTCATTTTGATTTCAATCTTTCTGGTGTCTCTGCTGGATCTGAGTGGTATGTAGTATCTCTGTGACTGTTTGCTAATTTCGATTGTATTTTTCTTTTCTTTCTTCAGTCTCAGTCATTCCCACATAATCGTGCTTCTTGTGCTGTTTAGCCCCTCATAGGACACGCGCAGGCAGGTGGTGAGGGCCACGAGCGGCTGGTCCACGTGTAGCTGCTGCAGATACCCGGGGGACATCACGCAGCTGGTGCACATGTACGTCTTTATCTCATGTTTCTAGATCCATTGCTAATACTAGGGCAGCTTCAATACAGGCCTGCTACGCGCCCTGGCCGAACCTGCCACCCAGGGCCTCCGTCCTCCTCTCACTCGCGTGGTACACCGTCGTGAGCTGCCACCTCAACTCCGCTGTGCGCGCTGCGGCCCTGCTTGCTGAGCCGTGTTCCGCCACTTCTTCCTCGCGGTGCCGACGACGCAGGCGATCCGCGCACTCATGATACTCGCGCTGCGGAGTCCAATTGTTGGGCCAGCGCACGGCAAGGGGCGCGCGACGGCGGCCTCTGGTCGCGAGTGCGGTGAGCCTCGTGATGAACCTGCGGCTGAATCAGTGGATCGATTGTGTCCACCATGGGGGGCAAGCAAGGCCAGGGCGGTGTCACTCATTCCCATCGAGGTTCTGATTCGTGTCCATCTGATCGTGGACGGTGTCGACAAAAGCTAGAGATTTTCCAGGAGCACGGTCATAGTAAATGGTACCGATCTTGGACTACAGACCGGCAAGATACTGACACAAAGTTACTGGCCGAGCTTGAGGCGCACCAGTCCCACCGATCTGCCTGTTTTACGAGTGGTGTGGGTATCTCGCCGACCCAGTTGGAACTCTCCTGTTTTTATTTATTATCTTCTTGATCCTCAATCTATTGTACTTTTCTGCTTTTCTCTGTGCTATCGTGCCACTACAATTGTTGTTTATTTGAATACTCTCTTAGACCACAACCGGAATCAAATATACCACTTTGATGACACAATGCTGCCAACTACCTATGCACTTGTGGTATTGGCCGCCACTGCCAGCCAGCAAGATGATTGCAATTGCCTTCTTCTGCCGCGATGATTAGCAACTGGTAAGTTGTTACCTTCTCGTGCCATAATGACCGCAACTTGCCAGGCATTACCGTCTCCTGTCACGGTGACTCGCAATTTGCAAGGCATTACCGTCTCCTGTCACGGTGACTCGCAACTTGCAAGGCATTACCGTCTCATGTCATGATGATGTGCAAACATCATCCACTGCAATAGTGACTCTGCGCTGACAAAGTTGGACCATCAGGTCTCATATCCCAATCATAATGCTTTGAAATTGTGATAAATTGTCAGATATTATAATAGGGTGTTCTAACTGTATCCCTTGATCAGAGGTTATCATTATGTCGACAACAGTCAAGAGCGTGTCAAGTCATCTCCATATCTGGCCGACTGCTCGGCACTTGTCAAGGCTATATAGGCCCATCAGCCCCCTCCCGTTTTCACGATG